>PVJX010031842.1:0-20899 GCA_004027295.1 Dolichotis patagonum | reverse complement strand
AGCACTCTTGTTGGCTGAGGTAAGAAGATAGCAAATTTGAACTCAATCTAGAAAACTCAGTGATTTAGCAAAGGCCCTGAGTTCAATCTCCAATATTGGAGGAAAAAAGTTTGTCAGCAGCAGAAAAAATGTTTTGGACAGATGAGAACCTGAGTTGAGTCAAGTTAGAAATGTAACTAGGGTGAAGGAGTTATTGTGATAGAACCATTCTTTTGTACCAATTATTGCCTTAGGCATATATGTTTTTAATTATACTCATTTAAATTTGTGAGGGCAGAATATCTAGAAATGGAAAAGAAATATAAAGTTAATATGCAAATTAATAAAGTATATTTTTATAGGAGATAAAGATTTGTAAGCATAATATTTAACTCTATATAGCCATGAAGTGAGAAAAGAGAAAAATTTTACATTAAATGTAACTAATGATGTTCTAAAAATTAACATGTGTAGCTTTATTTGTTATATAGCAAGTATTTTATGTCATTATATTTCTTTATTTTCTTTGCAATGAATAAGAGGTAAGCATATTTGAATGCTAGAATTCCTTCCACCTACTTTTTCAGAAGAAGCTATGGAAGAGGAGATTTATAAAAACTGAAAAATAATTTCAGAAAAAATCCAACAACACAACCAGTATAAATAAAGAAAATAAGGTAAGAGCATGTAGTGGTGGTTATTGATATCTGATAATCAGAGGTTGAAAAAAGATAAAATTTCAAACTAGACAATTTAGAAACAGTGAAATTTGTTTCAAAATAAAAATAACAAAAAGACCTGGGAAGATAGATTAATATAAAGGCCCTGAATTCAATCCCTAGAACCATAAAAAAGCCACTGACTTTTTACCAGTTTCAAGAATAAAACTTACCAGTGACATCATCCTGTCAAATGTGAGTTTAAGGGAGCTGAAGTTCCCCAATAGGGACTAAAATAGAGGGATTAGACGATAGGTATGCTCTTTCAACCATGTGTAATTCTGTGAAAATTCAAGTGCTTCTAGTATTGTTAATTAATAGCTTCATGAATTCCCACCTTGGCCTTCTTCCCATGGGCATACTCCCCTTTACTTCCCCTATTCTCGTTCTTAGTAGGCCAAATGCATTAGAATTTGATGCATGGTGGAAGTGTGCCCAGGGAGAACCCTATGTAGAGTTAATCTATTTGTTTTATTGGAGGTGAGAATTACATTATGCAAATGTTCTATTAAAATTGCACTAAACTTGAATTTAAATTATACCTTTCTACATGTGATTAGGCATTCAAATGAGAATAGATCTAAAATGCACTGGGCATTTAAACCTTTTTGTGACTCAGGCTTTTCAGCCAGAAGAAAGGTAATGGGCTGCAAGGTTATTCAGAAAGAGAAACAGAAACACATGAAAAAGAGTCTACTATGAAATCAGTAGCAAAAAAAACAAAAAAGAAATCCCAAAAACCTTGCTAGCTTATATAAGGTTTTAAAGCTTATTTTTCCTCTCCTTATTTAGGTAACAATTACCATATTACATATTTAAATCACAGTCATCTTAGTGCATTACTATAATTGCTTTTAGGAGAATGTCAGAAAATACTTTAAGTATAATAATTTAGAAATTATAACCTTTTTACTATACTGACTAGTCCTATTTAACTGGTCACCAAAAAGGAACAAATACCTTATTTGCCTATAGACAATTATGAGGAATTTACATTATTCAAATTGAAGGTTATGGAAAATTATAATACTCTAAATGTCATTATTCTTGAAATCAGTGAAACTATATTGTAATGGTTTAGATTTAAAATGTCCTTCAGAGTCTCAGTGTTCAGTAGTGGGGTTTTCGGGAGATGGTTAGATCCCAGGGACTATACTCATCAGTAGATTAATCCATTGATGGGTTCATAGTCAAAAGTGCTGTTAGGAGATAGTTTCTGGTTGAAACAGATGCACCACTGAGGGCATGACACAGTAGCGTATTCTTGTCCCTGCTCCTCCATTCCCTCACTGTGATTAGTTGTGCAGTTTTGCTGTCATGCTCTTTCACCATGCTGTTTTATCTTTGGAGCCAAGCTGACTGAACCTTCTGAAACTGTAAGTCAAGATAATACCCTGATCCTTTAAGTTATGTGTGTTGAGTAGTTTGTCCCAGTGACAGGACAGGAAAGTGGCAAGTACATGTATCAGTGATTAAAATTCTATAAATTGAATGAAATTGTCTTTTCAGTTAGATATAAATGGCATATTTTCCCTTAAAAAGAGTTGGAGACTTTGAGGGCATAATCCACTTTCTGGGAATCTCTCTGAATCTGCCTTTATAAGCAACAAACTTAATGAAGTCCTACCTGACATAATAGGATAGGGAGGGGTTCTGCTATCACCTCTAATTCTTTGTGGCTAGAAGTGATATTATCTCTAATTGCTCAAAGATTTTAGAATCAGCTACTGTTGGGGTGGCTATGCATAATGAAATCCTCAACATGGAAAAATAATATAAGAATATTTGGCATAATATTTCCCTTTTAAATGGGTTTATAGCACTTAAAATCAAGACATACTTTGGCATGTAAAGGAGCACTTCAAGGTGTATATGAGTTAACAAACTGTTCAAGTTCCTTTAACTTGGGGTTTGTCAAACAGTGTGTGTTGAGTAGTTCTCTTTATAGACTCAGACCTCTGTACACTAATAAATTTTATACTTCAATAACATTTATTTTCTGCCTCTACACAATAGAAATTTTGCAAATAGATTTTTTTGTTAATACTCAATTTTATTCTTAAATAGAAAGGAAGTTGATTTAGTTCCAGGTATGGTTCACTTATTAATAGTTATTGAGAGTATTTTTTGTATTGGACATTGTGCCAGGAACAGTCATTATAAGAGTGAAGTACTTCCCCTCAAGAAGAACAAGTTCCGATGATGAAAAGAGATGCATATGAAAATTAGTATGTTGTGTGAAACAATAGGACAGAAGTAACTTTTAAATGTTTGGCAATTAGAAAAATAGTGCAATTTCCTTTTGTCTTTTACCCATCCAAATCTATCATTTGTCATCATCATCATTATCATCATCATCATCATCATCATATGTGCTGTCAAATTTGCTCATCATTGTAAGTTGTGTTAATTCTCTTGATAGGTGCTTTAAGAATACTGTTGATTGATTATCTCTTTAGTAATGACTAAGGGATTCTACTTTGTTAAAAAAATTTTGACTTGCTAATTTCAACATTTGCATGGATTTAGTATATAGGAACTCCTTTCAAAATACTTTTTTTGCTTTCCTAATAGGATAAATAGTTATTCTCTTGAGGGTTCCCTTTTGGTTTTGGGTACTAGATGAGACAACTGTTCCATTTTGAAGATATTAGTACAGGTTACCTAATTGTTTGGGTGTTGTCATGGTTTATGTCAGTGGCCCCCAGGCCTCATGTATTTGCATTGTGCAATTGTGATTGGTTCATTGTCTAGCACTTGGATTGTCGGTGTCAGTGGTGCAGTCTCCTAGGGGTGGAGCCAGGATGTGATGTAAAGGCAGGAAGAAGGTGTGTATATCTCTCTCTTGCCGGTTTCCACTTTTGCTGTTTGCAGCCACCATGAACTGCAGCCCTGCCATGCCACCCTGCCTTGGAGCCAACTGAGTATGGACTGAAAGCCCCAAAAGCTGTAAGAAATAAACCTTTCCTTTCCCAACTTTGGGCATCAGGTATTTTGTCTCAGTGACTAGTGAAAAGTAACTATGACAGGTGTGATCCTGTTCCCTCACAGCACTCAGAGCATGACTGATAGGTAACTCAACACTACAACCACAACACTCAAATAGTAAGTCAACAATCTAGCTATCACATTACTATTCCTTTCATCCTTCTGCCATTTATAAACATACAATAATTTCCTGGTTTCTCTGTGTCTCCTTGCAAATCTCTTTTGCCTAATGAGCCTGATTCCCTGACACTAGCTGTATTAAGCAGATTAAAATTTCATTTTTTAGCCTACCAGTAAACTTTCCAAGAGTTTCTTCTATGCAAATCTTGGTTACCTAGAAATATAGATTTATAGCATGGAGATAAAATGAACGTGTTTATTTCATCTATTAGTCACCTTGGAATAGTAAAGAAGAGTAGGAGCTTTAATCTTAAGGATGGAATTAAGTGTTAAAGGCAAGTTTTGATATATGTTAACTTCAAAGAAGAGAAGGAAGAGTTGCTCCCAAGTCCCACTAGTCCTCAGAGAGGATTGAAATTCTGTCACATCCAGTCTCACCAACTGCCTTAGGCTGCCTATTACAACAGTGACTAGATAGCTCCTTACTGCATTCTTTTGTTGATATATCTGACCAGTTTTGAGATTATCCAAACATTCAGGTCTAAGTTATCCAAGAAGTCTGAGAATTAAGTACTGTATTCAGAAACTTTATTCCAAAAGCAAGAATAGTCAACTCTCCCTTTCATATTTACAGTTGAAGTTTACTTGAAACAACTTTGATTTTTAATACAAAATATTATTTTAAAGATTCATCAAATAAATGTATATCTCTTGCCTGTAACAATCTTGAGAGGGAAAAAAAGTGTGTCACAAAGTAATGCTTTCATCAAGTAAACAGGTGAGATTGAACTGAACACCTTACAAGTCATGAATATATGTGCATTTGCAGCATGTCTTTTCCAGTTTGATAAAGATATGCAATCATAGAATATGAAATAATTGAACTTCATTACCATTTTCAGTATTGAATATTGAATAACTACTTTCCAAGACTTAGTTTATGAGTTCACTTGTAGAATGTGATGCAGTGTTCTAATCATTCATGTACATGGGAGTCTCCCACACTGTGAAGAGATTTAAACCATGTCTCATTTACTCATTCTTGAAAAGCTTGCAGAGGATTAAGTATATACTGTAGTCTATTATTATCTATAAGTTCTTCTTACATTGTAATCTAAGGAACACTTTTAAACTTCAAATTCTGCTCAGAAGTAGCATACTTCCTATACCAAATCTTAATAATAGTTCTTTCAAATTGTCTTCTTCTTAGTCACTCTGTTAATTAAGTAACCATTTTCTTTGGTCTTTCTCATCATTTTGTCAAAGTCATAAAGTGTTAAACATACCTGCATGACTGTTTCAATTTCACTGCAATTAAATTTTTTACTGAAATCTAAAAATGGAACAGTGAAACAAATTTTCCTTAGCTTGAGTGCATATCATTTCCTTCATTGTAGGGTATTGAATTGCAGAGGCTTACTTTTTGTTTTTACAATGTCAATACCCTACAATGATTTTTTTCTTCTCTTCTACAAAGCCAATACCACTAATTAAGAATACTATTTATCATAAATTTAAGATAAAATTGGCAATAGTATTATAATCAACAGCTAAGCTTAATGAATTGGAAATATTATACATTTGTATTGAATTCATATTATTATTTTTGAAAGCTTTGTCTATAACATCATAATGTGGCATAGGAAAACAAAATCTTTGGAATTTTCCTCTTCTTGTTATCACTTTAGAACACACAGCTTTAGGTTAGTTTTACCCTAGTGCCTCTCTCTACTTCTCTCTTGCCATCCCTTAAACTCTATTGTTTCTTCATCTTTAAAGTAAGAACACAAATAATAATATCTGCATGAAGATTAATCAAAGCCAATAAAAAGTACTCTGTGAACTGAACACTGATATGAAATATACTTCTGTAGTTTCCATTATAAGAGTGTTTAAATATTATAAGATGCACAAAGGATGAGGTTTATTTAACAGCTGTCATTTAACTCCAAATAAATGTATTTATATGTATTTATTGAGAGATTTATAGACTCTACAGATTTTTCTCTGGGATAAAACTGCTTTTGAATGTTCTCTTATTTTTTTTTATTTCTCTTGCTAGCTGAATTCTCCATAAACAATCAATGTCCTTGGCTGGGTACTAAGATGCAGCTAAAGTTCTTCAGGGACTTTTCAAAGTATAGATTCAGTTCCTGGGGAGATTCTACTTAAAAATGGAAAATATTCTCTAAATAGAGTTATTCACTTCAAGTTCCCTCTTTAGAAGTGATTTCCATACTGAGGTTTACCAAACATAGTTATTTTTATCACCTGGATGCATTTCTATATTTTGACACTATTTTCTCAGCCTAATTAGACTATGAGTAACCTTAATTTATATGATTTTTTTTCTTACATTTTGATTTCTATTATATTCATATTTTGATTGATGACTATTATAGGATTACAATAAACATGATTTTGGGGGCTTTTTTGAGACAGGGTCTAGCTACGTAGTACAGGTTGGGCTTGAACTCACTGCGTAGTTCAGGCTTGCCTCAAACTCTTAGTGATCCTCTTTCCTTACCCTCCCAAATACTGGTTGCCCATGGCAAGCATGTGCCACCACAGCTGGTATAAGCATAATTCTTAGTTTAAAGTTGTTAAGTAGCAAAATTAAGAATATACTTGACAGAAATCATATTCATAACACTGTGAAATAAGCTGTATACATCAGCCTATTTTAAAAATAACTATGCAAGCTGGGTTTGGGGATACACATGTGTAATTCCAGCACTCAAGAGGCTGAGGCAGGAGGGTCACTGTGTGTACAAGGCTATGCTGGGCTACAAAGTGAGTTCAAGGCCAGCCTGGACTACATTGTGATGCTATGTCTCAATAAACAGTAACTATACATTTTAGAAAGGTACTTTAGGGCCAGAGATGTAGCTCAGTGGTATAAGCACTTGCCTGGCAAGCACAAGGCCATGATTTCAATCCCCAGTACCAAAAATAGGCACTTTGTGCCAATACTCTACAAATATGAATGGAATACATTTCAGACTAAAAATATACTTTCTTAGAGTAACATTTTTCTTTTTTATTGTTTCATTTTATATAGTTCTTTAGATAGCATTTGTTGCACTTAAGTGATGTGATTTACCTGAAGTTATTAATCATATGTGTAAAGAAACGTATTATACATATATGAAATAGAGAATTGAAGTAAATTAATTTCAACAAATGGCACCTGCATATATAATACCTGCATAGTGATAAACTATGTCCAGTCACTTCCAGCAGCCACTATCCAGAAGTTATCATCACATCATGACAATCCCTTCTGTTATTGTTTTCTTTATTAGAAAAGAAAGATAAAATCTTTTGTGGCAGATAGTGAATTTAGTGAGGATTAAGATGACTTGTAGCTAATATTTATACACAAATAAATTTGTTTTTAAAAAGTAAAAATCAATGTAAGACAACCAAGTTTACATTGTTATTTGGGGAACAGCTGCTGTCTGATTCTTACACTTAAACTGTAAACCAACAAAGATTGATTAATCATCAGACTGTTCATGCTGAGCCAGAGAATTTATTGTAAAAACCTAGTTCATTCAGAGACAAAGCTGTGAAAGAAATGTCTTTGGAAAAGGCCTAAGAGAACAGTTAGACAGCTTTTCTTTGATAAATGAAAATATATATTATTAAATAGTGAGCTAGTTAACAAAAAAATGAAATACAATGCTTAAATAAATCATCACTCATAATTTCTCATGACAGTTTTATTTTGGGCATGAACCTGCACAAAGTTGTCTTTCACTGTATAAAGTTTTTTTTAAAGTATTTTTAGAATTTTATTTAAAGAGAAAAAAAGCAAAACAAAACAGAATAAAGAGTAGCAACAATACTGAATTCAAAGGAAAAAAGGAAAAGAACAACAACAAAAAAATCCCAAGAAATTATTACTTGACAAGTTACATACTGACTTCTTGGAAATAGTTGTTCAAATTACAGTTAAAACATGTAAAGTAGACATTCAAACAGTGACACTGTTAACAGTTCTGCTCCACGATCTGACAAAAACAGCAATATGGTCATCCATCTTACCCACTCAAACATACATGCAATTGTATCAAAAGGATAAAATTAAACACAACAAAACAGAACAAGGTGGATCACAAGAAAGCAATGTAAGAGATATAAATTTCAAAACTATACAATCAGAGATATAACTCTCTATCATTATTGCCTCTTGTTTTCTTCCAAATAGTTTTCCATATTGTCACATACAGGGAATTCCCAAGAAACAACATAGTATGGAATTGATCTGAGCAGGACGAGGAGAGCATTTCATGTCTTCAAGACCAGATATTAGGGAAGCCACGAATGGCTGTCATAGTGTCTCTCATTCTCCTCAAAACAGCTGTCCATACCTTCATATGTGTTCAACTTAAACAAGACAAAACAAGCTAAAATCACTTTGAACAAAAAGTGATAGTTTTGCTGGATTTCACATCGTGACATTATGGAATCAGCACTGGATATTGTAGTGTCTCTTTTTCTTCCAAGTAGTTGTTCATTTCAACATGTGTTGAAATGGTCGTAAACTGTTTATAGTTATGCATGTAAACTCTACACATGCATGAGTCTCTAAATGTATGTCTATCCTTTCTATATTAGAGGTAAAAAAAAAAACAAAGCAAGATAAAACAATTCCTAGAAAATCATGAGGCAAAAAAGTCACATAAAACTGCAATACTACGTGATCTACAATGGTTACCATGATGTCTCAGCAGTATATAACAACATTAATAAAAACAAAGCATAGGAGACATTATAAGACTTCAAAAGCAAGTAATAATCAAACAAGAGTGGGTATCTTAGTGAATCGTGTCATCTTTAGTGTAGTTGCCTATACTCTTAGACTTGATGCTATCAATCATAACAGATTTAAATAAAATCAGTCAATACAGAGCAGCAATCTAACAAACCAGATTCATATAAGATCAGTCATAATAAGACAGTATACATTATAAAGGGCTTCAGATTAAATTGATAGGAAATGAAGGATTACTACCATAATATGGCCTCTTATTTTCAGAATAGCTGACCATGTCCTCAAGTCTAGTGTAAGTACACAAACTGGAACAGCACATAATCCATCCAAGCAGAGTGGTGAGAATAATGTAAATTTTAAATCTTGTTACCCAATTAACAATATCTTCTGCCTCCCTTTTTAGACATCTCCTCCCCTTTCACTCCCATGGCGTGCACTGCTTGTTTTGGGTCCCACTGCTTCCCTATATAGCGCAGCTCAATGGACCCTATCTCCTGATCTACTCTGCCTGTGTTTCTCTCTGTTAGTATTTTAAGGCCATCTATATTAGAGATTACAGCCAATCTTCTTTGCCTTATTTTTGCTATTCTGTTTTCTGCCATTGGTTGTCTATATTTCTGTTCCACTCCACTATCTGCCCTGTTCACTGAGGCCTCTCTGCCACTGTTCCTGAAATGCTCGTATTCTTGTTCTCTCTCTCTAGAATGTCCTTCAGTATGTCTTGTAAGGTTGGACTGGTGGTCACAAATTCTCCTAGTTCCTCTTTGTCATGGAAGTATCTTGTTTCTCCATTAATTTCTAGAGAGAGTTTTGCAGGATACATCAATCTGGGCTTGAGATTGTTCTACTTAAGTGCTTGAATTACTTCAATCCAAGCTCTTCTTGACCTGATGGTCTGTGTTGAGAAGTCTGCTGTGATTTTGATGGGTTTTCCTTTATAGGTGATCTGTGTCTTTTCTCTGATGGCTTTCAACATTCTGTTCTTATATTGAATTTCTGGGATCTTGATTATTATGTGTCTAGGTGTAGCTCTGTTTGGGTTGCAGGTGGCTGGAGTTCTATATGCTTCATACCTCTGCATATCATTTCTTTTTTCTATGCTTGAGAAATTTTCCTTAATAATTTCTGTGAATAGCTGGTGTAATTCCTCTGGTTTGAATCCTGCTTCTTTATTCACATGCTTTATTCTTAAGTTATAGATCCTCTTGTCATCTTCCAGTCTGTGTATCTTTACTGTCTGCTCCCTTGTTATTTTTACGAGATCTTCCCTTTCATGATCACACATTGCAAGCCTGTGTTCAATTTTTGATAGTCTGTCTTTGGTTTCTTTCAAGCAGTTTTGCCAGCTTTCTATGGAGTCTGTAGTTTCCTGATAATCTCTTTTAATCTACTTCATGAATTCTAGGTTTATTATGTATTCTTCATTAAATTTTTCCCACCTTTTGTGTTCCTCCATTCTTGTCTGTGTCTTCTTGACAGGTGCCCACCCGTTCTTTTATTAATCTACTTATCTCTTCTTTAATTTGAATTAATATTTCAGTTTTGGTCTCACTTATGAGGTCCTGAATATATCTCTTTATGTCCACTAACACTGTGTTTGATGTTGCATTTTTGCTGCCCTCAATTTCTTTTGTATTTACTTCTCCTGGATCAATGTTCTCAGGGTTGGGGGCTGAGGGTTTTTTCTCATTTCTCCCTTTCATCATGTTTTTGGTTCCTTCCATACAATTGTACAGTGTAATTCTCAGACTCATTTCTTGTTGGTTAAGGCTCCTCTAGAGGGTGCAGGCTAGGAGCTTTTGCCATCTTCAGTCGGTTATCAGAGATTAAAATTCAGGCACAGGCAGTGTGTGCTGGCTGCTCCCCTGGGCCAGTCAACCTTTGCAGGCATTCACTGCATCAGTATGCACTTATCTCACAGAATTAATTTGTAGTGACTCACTGGGTCCTAGCCAGGGGCACGGCCTAGTCCAATCAGATTTTACCAGTCTGCTCGATGAGGGAAGCAACCAACTGAAGCCACTTCCTTATAGAGTTAGGGCTCTCCTGCCCAAATCCAACCTGTCATCCAGTTGGTTTCCCCTTTCCCATAGGAGGGTGTTATTCCCATCACTCATCACATGTTGATGCTGGTCCCCGAGAACTGCTGGGCTCCCCAACCTCCGACTTCAGTGTGGCTGCAGTGCAAATTCACAGTGCCTCTGGGTGGGTCACGTGCAGGGCTGGTCCAGGCGAGCCTCACCCAGGGCTGTTCAGCTCCATGCTCCGGCGGCTCAAGCCAGTTGCTTTGGCATGGATCACTTTGTCAGGTCTCCAGCAGGGATTCAGGCAGCTCAAGGAGTGCACTGTTTTTGCTGATCTTAACTTCTCTTATGGTAGCCCCACGACCTCATATTCAGCGGTTTTTTGCACTTTCATTTCTTCATGGGTTGTGAGAGTCCATATCTCTCTTTGGGTCTCTTTAGGGTGTTATATTCTGGCATTTAAGCTTTCTCTCTCAGAGAGGGTCCCTCTCCTGCTACCTACTGATCTGCCATCTTTGGACTCTCTCAACTGTATAAAGTTTTGATTAAACAGCAAACTTGCCTCTTACGCACATTTTTTGGACTGCACAGATCAAGACCTCAACAGTTAAATTTGGTTTCATTTTTGTAACAAAAACTATGTTGTGTAGATACTTGCTATTTGTTGTTTCACCATTATTTATTCACAAATGTATTTCTGAATTTCATGTAAAATATTATAAGGAGTCATAGATATATAAAATGCATATTATATGTGATGTGTCTTTAGGGAAATTTGTATCACCAGGGAAGCATTAGTTTTCAGTCACCATCCTTAATATTTAATGATTTCTATGGGTAATTGCAAAGATGGACTAGAGACAAGAAGTTCACACAACTTTTCTGAAGAGTTTTGTTGTAAATCTCATAAGCCTTTGAGTAATAATAAGGTATATATACATATAATAATTTATACAATAACATCATAATGGATATGTTAAAAGAAATCTAGTGTAAAGTCAAAGTTAACATGCTGCTGGAAAACTTGGATATACACATGCAAAAGCAAAAATGGAAGTGAACACAAACACATACCATATAAAGACATGAACACAAAATAGACTGTAACCTACAAATAAATTTATAGATATTATTGAAGAATAATCTTTGAGTATTTAAGTAAGGCAAATACTTATTTAGAGTACCACCAAATAATAAACTTTAAAATTAAGAAAAATTAATCAGATTTTATCAAAGTTAAGAAACCAAAGACAAAAGAATAAGCCATAGATCAGGGGACAACAGTTTGCAACTCACTTCTGCTTATCAGACACAGGCATGCAAAAATGATCAAACGAAATAATTTCCCTTTGAGCAGTTTCATTCCCTCTTACTATATCTATTGTAGCTTTTGGATTTCATTTACTCCTTCAGTTTCTTACACTAGCAAGACAATATGGTATTTACACATGCAATTCTGATTTACTTCACTTATGAAAACTCACATCTGATAATGTAGAATACATATATAATTATCAAATATAATTAACATATATATAAATGTGTATACAACTCTCAAATATAATAATAGAAAATAAAATAAAACAAATTAAAACATGACTGAAAACAATGAATGCACATTTTAATTTTAAAAAGACACATATAGCAAATAAGCATTTGAAAGGAAGGGTAACACCATGTGTCAATGATAAGACTGCACAACACATCAGTTAGAAAATGTGAAATGAATGTGTCTGACCATACAAAGTGTTAATAAAGTTCCAGAACCAATGGAATTGTCACACATTATTAGTATGGATACAAAATGTCATAGCCACTTTAAGAGCAGTTTGACAATTTGACAAGGATTTGACTACATATTTACTGTAAACCAAGACATCTAGATATTTATCTGAGAGAAATAAAAAAACTAAATATCTGCACAAGAATGTTCATTGCAGTGTATTCCATAATCACCAGAGATTAAAATAAACACAAGGATTATTATGCAGATTTTATATTTCAGTTTAGGTTTGCTTCCGCGAGTATCAGATGATGCCAAGAGCAACAATATAAGATTCATAGGCATTAGTGAAGACACTGGAGTCAATACAAATGACATATCTAAAATATTTAAAAACATAATAGGAGAAAATTTCCAAACATGCGGAAAAAATCTGATATGCAGATAAGTGAGGAATATAGAATGCCAAACAGTCACAACCAACATAAATCTACACCCAAACACATAAGATCTCAGATATACAGCATAAAAACAGAATATTAAAAGCTGTTAGAGAAAAGACACAAGTCACCTAGTGAGGAAAGTCCATTAGAATCACAGTAGACTTTTCAATACAAACTCTCAAGTCAATATGAGCTTGGGAGTGAGACATTTCAAGCCCTGAAAGAAAACAACTTTCAATCCAGACTGATATATCCAGAAAACATTTCATTCAAATTTAATAGAGAAACAAGATACTTCCATGACAAAGAAAAACTGAAGAAATTCACATCCACCAAACCAGTCCTAGAAAGAGTATTGAAAGACATACTAGACAGAGATAAAAATGACCACAATCCCCAGAACAACAGAAAGAAACCAACAGGTAGGACAAGCAATTAAATAAGGAGGAAAAGCAGAAAGCAAACAATTGGAAAATAGCATGGCAAAGTCAAGCCAGTACATATCAGTGATATCCATGAATGTAAATGTCCCCAATTCAACTATCAAAAGAAACAGGTAGACAGAATGGATCAAGAAACAGGATCCCACACTATGCTGCATGCAACAAACACATCTGACCCAAAAAGAAACTCATAGATTAAAAGTCAAAGGATAGAAAAACAGTATTCCATGCAACAGGAACCCAGAAAAAAGCAGGGATAACTATTCTATTTGCAGATAATGTGAACTTCAAACCTAAAATCATTAAAAGGGACAAAGAAGGTCACCACATACTCATAAGTGGAAAATTCAAGCAGAAGAACTAACAATTATAAATATATATGCACCAAACACAGGAGCACCCAACTATATAAGACAGATACTAATGGACATGAGAAACCAAATACACAAGAGCGCAATTATTACAGGAGACTTTAACAGCCCATTGTCACAAAGAGATAGATCAACTAGACAAAAACTCAACAAGGAAATAATAGAACTGAATCATTCATACCTATGAGCAATTGGACTCAGTAGATATTTACAGAGTGTTCCACCCAATCACATAAGAATACACATTCTTCTCAGCTGCACATGGGACATTCTCCAAAATAGACCATATATTATCCCACAAAACATTCTTCAGGATATGCCAAGGTATTGAAATTATCTCATGCATAATATCTGACCATAGTGCAATGAAATTGGAAATTAATGGCAAAGGAAATTGCAAAACCTGCATAAATATATGGAAACTAAATAACAGCCTTTTGAGCAATCAGTGGACTACAGATGAAATTAAAGTAGAAATAAAACAATAGCTACAATTCAATGAAACTGCACACACAACCTATTGTAATCTGTGGGAAGCAATGAAAGTGATCTTAAGAGGGAAATATATAGCAATGAATAGTCATATCAAGAAAACAGAATGAGCACAAATAAACAAATAAACCTAATCCTTCATCTCAAGTTTCTAGGAGAAAAAGAACAAGTTAAACCCAAAGCTCATAGAAGAGAGGAAATTGTAAAAATTAGAGCAGAAATCAATTCAATTGAAACTAAAAAAAAAAAATACAAAGAATTAATGAATCAAAAATCTGGTTTTTTTGAGAGAATAAACAAAATTGACAAACCTTATATAGGTTTGACAAGCTAACCTTATAAAGAAAAAGAAAGGAAAAAAATAACTAATGCAATAAGGACTGAAATGGGAAATTACTGCAGATCCCATGGAAATTCAAAAGATCATGAATACCTACTTTGAAAATCACATAGAGAGGAAAACACAGAGGAAATGGGCAGATTTCTAGAAACATATGAACTACCAAAGCTTAAACAAGAACATATAGCAATTTTGAATAACCCAATATCAGCTAGTGAAATAGAAAATGTAATAAAAAACTTACTAACAAAGAAAAGCCCAGGTCCTGATGGATTCATGGCTGAGTTCTACAAGAAATTTAGAGAAGATTTGATGCCAATACTCCTTAAACTCTTCAATGAAATTGAGAAGAAAGCAATCCTCCCTAAATCATTCCTGGAGGCAAGTTTTACTCTGATACTAATACCAGAGAAAGACCCAACCAAAAAGAAGAACTATAGCCCAATATCATTAATGAACATAGATGCAAAAATTCTCAATAAAATACTGGCAAATAGAATGCAGCAAATCATCCAGAATAATATACATCATGACCAAGTGGGGTTCCTTCCAGGAATGCAGGGATGGTTTGACATATGTAAATCAATAAATATGATACACCACATCAACAGAACCAAAAACAAAAACCACATGGTCATCTCAATAGATGCAGAAAAAGCTTTCAATAAAGTCCAACACTTGTTAAGATAAAAACCCTACAGAAACTCGGGATACGTGGTGTTTACCTCAATCTTATAAAGGCCATCTATGACAATGTTACACTAAATGAACAAAAATGGAAAACTTTCACTTTAAAATTGGAAATAAGAGGAATCAATCTCAGAATGTAAAAGATCTATATGCTGAAAATAATATTATGCTAATAAAGGAGATTGAGGAGGATATTAGAAAATGGAAGGATATTTCTTGCTCTTGGCTAGTTAGAACCAACATTGTGAAAATGGCTGTACTCCCAAGACTGTTATGCAGATTTAATGCAATCCCAATGAAAATGCCATTGACATACCTCACAGATCTAGAGAAAACATTCCTAAAATTCATTTGGAAACAGAAGAAACCTAGAATAGCAAAGGCAATTCTGGGCAATATAGACAAGGCAGGAGGCATCTCAATTCCTGACTGGAAACTGTACTACAAAGCCACAGTGATAAAATCAGCCTGGTACTGGCAAAGAAATAGACTTGAGGATCAATGGAACAGATTAGAAGATGCAAGTATAAGTACAAAAACACTCAGTCACCTGATATTTGACAAATAGCTAAACATGTTAACTGGAAGAAGGATAACCTCTTTAATAAATGGTGTTGGAAAAATTGGCTCTCCACATGCAGAAAACTGAAACTAGATCCATGTCTATCACTGATGCACAAAACTAAAGTCTAAGTGGATCAAAGACCTAAACATTAAAACAGAAACACTAAATCTACTGAAAGATAAGGTAGTAGAAGTCTTGGAGACATAGTGGTAGGCAGAGAATTCATGAACAAAATGCAAACTGCATGGGAAACACTTCAGAGAATCAACAAGTGGGATCTCATATTATTGAAAAGTTTCTGTACTTCAAAAGAAATCACCAACATAGTTAAAAGAAAACACACAGAATGGGAAAGAATTTTAGCCAACAACCCCTCAGACAAAGGACTTCTATCAAGAACATATAAAGAACTGAAAAACATCAAGCCCCCCAAATTCAAAGACACTCTCCAAAAATGGGCATCACAGATGAACACACAGTTCTCAGATGAAGATACACAAATGACAACAAATACATGAAGAAATGTTCACCATCACTGGTCATTCGAGAAATGCAAGTTAAAACAACATTGAGATTTCAGCTCACTCCAGAAAGAATATCTCCCATCAAGAAATCAACTGATAACAAATGCTGGTGAGGCTGTTGGGAAAAAGGAACACTTCTCCACTGTTGGTGGGAGTTTAGACTGGTGCAACCACTATGGATATCAGTATGGAGAATTCTCAGAAGACTAGGTTTGGAAGTTCCATTCAACCCAGTTATTCTTCTCCTGGACTTTTTCCCAGAAAAAACTGAAACGGTCATATCACATTGATATATGTGCACCCATGTTCATAGCAGCACAAGTTGTAATAGTTAAATCATGGAAACAAGCAAGGTACATATCAACCGCAGAGTGGATGAAAAAGCTGTGGTATTTTTATACAATGGAATATTACTCAGCTATGAAGAGGAATGATCTTGAGGCCTTCATATGTAAATGGAGACAACTTTAGGCTATCCTCATTAGTGAAATAAATAAGAATCATATTTATAAACATAACATTGTGTCTCTAGTGTAAAAAGTAATAAAAATATAGGAGTAACAAAACCCAAATATGTAATTGCTACTATAAAAGAGAGAGGAAAAAGAAAGTGCTCAAAAGGATATAATTGCATGTATGTTTAAGTGTGTAAGATGGATGACCATGTTACTGTTCTTGTTAGATAATGGAGCAGAACTGTTAACAGTGTCACTGTTTGAATGTCTACTTTGTATCTTTGAATTTTGTAACTTGAACAACTATTTCCAAGATGATGGTATGTAACTTATCAAGTAATGATTTCTTAATTTTTTCCTCCTTTTTTTTCTTGGAACTCTGTATTGTTGCTACCCTTTTTTCTGTCTTGTTTTTTTCTTTTTAAATAAATTTTTTTAAATCACTTTAAAAAAGACCACATAGTTAAAACTACTAACTAGTATTATTATTTTAGAAATAATTACAAATTATCAGAGTTAAAGTATTCTAGTAGCAAGAAAGTCCTTTTGGTATATTTATAATATCAATTATCAAATTATGTTTTTTGCTACTAGAACACATAATTTGATAATTGATATTATAAATATACCAAAAGGACTTTCTTTTTCAATTTTCTGCAGTTTAGGTTTGTGTTTAGTGGGTATTTAGTTATTTTATTCTTTTGTTTATTTTAAAGAGGGTATAATTAAACACAACAAAACAACAAAATGGAACACAAGAAAGCAATGTAAGAGATATAAATTTTAAAGCAAGACAACCAGAGATCTTCACTATCTATTATACTGACTCTTGTTTTCTTCCAAGTAGTTGTCCATATATTCACATATAGAGAATTCACATAAAACAACATAGTATGGAACTAATCTGAACAGTATGAGGAAGGCATTTTAGGTCTTTAAGACCAAACTATAGGGAAGACAAGAATGGCTGTCATAGTGTCTCTCATTCTCTTCAAAACAGCTGTCCATAGCTTCATGTATGTTGAACTTAAACCAAACAAAACAGGGTAAGATCACTCTGAACAAAGAATGATAGTATTGCTGGATTTCACATTATGATGCTACGGAATCAGCACTTGGTACTGTAGTGTTTTTTTTTTCTTCAAAGTAGTTGTTCATTTCATCATGCATTATATATTTGGCTCTTGTAAACTGTTTATAAGCTCTACACATGCATGAGTCTGTACACGTATATCTATCCTTTCTGTATTAAAGGGAAAAAAAACAAAACAAGACAAAACAAAACAAATTCCTAGAAAAACATGAAATGAAGAAGTCATATAAAACCACAATACTAGGTGATCTACAATGGTTACTATGATCTCTCAGCAGTATATAAAAATTAATAAAAACAAAACATTGAAGACATTATAAGACTTCAAATGTAGGTAATAATCAAACCAGAGTGAGTATCCTAGGGAACCTTGTCATCTTCAGTATAGTTGCCTATACTCTTATAGTTGATACTATCAATCATAACAGATTTGAATAAAATCTGTCAATAGAAAACAACAATCTAATAAACCAGATTCAAATAAGATCAGTCATAATAAGGCAGTGTAAGTTATACAGGGCTTCAGATTAAGTTAATAAGAAATTAAGGATGATTACCATACTACATCCTGCTATTTTTGGGATAGCTGTCCATGCTAGACAAACTGGAACTGAATATAATTCATCTAAACAGAGTGGTGAGAATAATGTAGATTTTAAATCTTTTTACCCTATTAACAATATCTTCTGCCTTTCTTTATTGGACAGTTTTTCCCCTTTCACTCCCACAGGGTGCACTGCCCATTTGGGTCTCACTAACTCCCTCAGTTTTTAGATTGGGGGAAGCAACCTGCTATTTATCCTAACTGGTTCTGAACCTTCTGACTCCTGGGCTTGATCTAGAGTTGTATGCCTTTACCTATAAAAGGCCTCAAGGTTTTCCTTCATTATAGCTGAGTAGTTCTCTACTGCACAAAAGTATCATGTCTTTTCAACCTATCTTCAGGTGCTGGTTGAGCTACCCCTATTTCTCTCTAGTTCTGTATCACAATGGGCATTGTTTTCTCATATTTGACTTTCTGCCCATAAACCCTTTTTCAGGTTAATTATGTTTCCAAGACAGAGCATCTTGATGGACCCTATCTCCTGATCTACTCTGCCAATGTTTCTTTTTGTTAGTATATCAATGCCATCGATGTTAGAGATTACAGCCAATGTTCCCTGCCTCATTTCTATTATGTTATTTTTATGCCATTGGTTGTCCATTTTAATCTTTCATTCCACTGTCTGCCCTGTTCATTGAGGCTTCTCTGCCATTCTTCCTGAAATCCTCTTATTTCTCTCTCTCTCTCTCTAGAATGTCCTTCAGTACTTTTTGTAGGGTTGGACTGTTGGTTATGAATTCCTTCAGTACCTCTTTGTCATAGAAGCATCTTATTTCTCTGTTAATTTCTAGGGACAGTTTTTCAGGGTACATCAATCTGGGCTGGAGGTTATTTTCTTTCAGGGCTTGAATTACTTTGCTCAAAGCTCTTCTTGATTTGATGGTCTGTGTCAAGAAGTCTGCCATGATTCTAATGGGTTTTCTTTATAGGTGATCTGTTTCTTTTCTCTGATGGCTTTTCATATTCTGTTCTTATATTGAATTTCTGGGATCTTGACTATTATATGTCTGGGTGTAGCTCTGTTTTGGTTGTAAGTGGCTGCAGTTCTGTATGCTTCATACATCTGCATATCTTTTCCTTTTGTTATGCTTGGGAAGTTTTCCTTAATAATTTCTGTGAATAGCTTTTGTAATTCCTTTGTTTTCACTCCTGCTTCCCATATTTTATTCTTATGTTATAGATCCTCCTGTCATCTTCTAGCCTTTGTTGAGTTTCCATGTAGTATTCAAATTATGAAATTATGTTTGATTGAGTGACTGACCTCAAGAATTCAGAAGATAAGTCTTTTAAGTATATAATAAAAATGAATTTCTTTGCAAATGTATATCAAAAGTTGTATTTTTTATTTTCAGCAAATTTTACAAATGTAAGCAGACTTTTCAGTAAGTTTGTATCCTTAGAGCTGCCTAATATAAACATTACCAGAAGTAAAAGAAGGAACAAACAAAAAAAAATAAAAAAAGTCTTTAAATTAAAAAATAAATCTAAGAATAATCTTTGACTAACCCTGTTTTAGGTATTCCTTCATTTTATAATCTTAAGCATGTACCTTTGTTTTCAACTAGTAAATTCAGTTAAAAATTGATCAGAATAATAAATATTGTGTATGTTTCAAGAATATTTAATATCTTTTAGTAAAGGCCTGTTCTGTATGATATTTAGCAAAATATAGAAGTAGAAATGAAAATACATTTTCTTAATTCTCAGTTATTTTTACAAGTCAAAATTTAAAATACTTAAAACTTTGCTCTAAAATCACATTTTCTAAGTCATGGATTTATATTTTTCAGTGTTCTTAAAGATCTTAATATATTTTGTTTATTCATAATCAAATTAGGGTTTTAGGGATTTGTATTCAGATTAAAATTATTTTCCCATAAATCTAAAAAAAACCTGTTTTACTTTTATTACATATTTGATCTAATTATACCTATTGTTTTCCAGTCACCTTTACCTCCTGTCTATGTGTTAAGAATTACATAAGAAAATCCTTATGTAATTAGTTGTGTCATTAAAATTCATATCTTTCCCAAGATGACTCATCAGTAATAATTAGGATAATGTTTAGACTTCTGAAAAAAATGCACATTTGTTTTCCAGGAACAAAGAAACTCTTTAAGTATTAGGTTTTCAGTTTTTGCATTAAAGGATTGTACTTGTACAATTTCAGACATATTTTTTTAGGCCTCTTAGGTTACAACAGAAAACCGAACTCCAAATTGCTTTAAGCAATAAGTTAGTTTTTTTGGCTAATGTAATGAAATCTCAAGGATGGCTGCCTCAGTTACTTATCTCTGGATGTTGAGCAAAAATACACAACACCCAAAGTTAAAGGGGGAATTGTTTATTTAGATCACAGTTTATAAAGGTTTGAGACTGTAATCCATTTGCTCCAAGAAATGGTGGTTTGGCAGAGCAGCATCCCAGAAGAGAAACTGTTAGTTCATGGCTGCAGAAAACAGCAAAATCAAGCAAGGGGAGATGAGGTTCTTTCTGTCTCTTACACTGTATGCACATTACCCACCCTAAGGCAGAGTAGCACTCAT
>PVJX010031841.1:0-20863 GCA_004027295.1 Dolichotis patagonum | reverse complement strand
AACGGTTTTTTGCACTTTAGTTTCTTCCTGGGTTGTGAGAGTCCCTCTTTCTCTCTTTGGGTCTCTCCAGGGTGTTTTATTCTGGCATTTGAGCTGTCTCTCTCAGAGAGGGTCTCTCTCCTGCTACCTACCAATCCGCCATCTTTTTTTCCTTCATTGCTGTTGTTTTTTAAGATAGGGTCTTACCTTGTAGCTCAGGCTGGCCTCAAACTCGAACTAGAAGTGATTCCCCTGCCTCAGCCTCTGGAGTGCTAGGATTACAGATGTGCGGTTTTAGGCAGTTATTACTGTATCTAGGTCAGAATTAGTAAGGGTATGAACTAGACCTATGCGGTCAAAGGATAAAGGGCTGAAGATAATCTATGTGAAAAGTGATGAATTGTCAAGTGAATTGTGCAAGTAATTACAGTCAGAGAGAATTAGAGGTCAGAGAAAAAAATGATCCTGCAGACTTGGGTACTCAAGGAAGGTTTTAAAGAGGAAATAGCCATGGGTATAAAGTAGAGGGTTTAAACAGATAAGGTAAATACTATATAACATACAAGTGCTTCTAGAAGTGGCAAGAAACATACAGTGTTTAGTAAAGAGTAAGGGTAGATAAGAGCTGAAGGGATGACTAGAAGCTAGTTGTAGAAGCTTTGCATTTTCCAGGCAGTGGGGAGTTGGATGGATTCTGAGTAGTGTAACATGGTGAAAGGATGCTATTTATACCACTTATATGATATATGTACAATCTTGTATGAAACCCAAATTCCTAAACATAGGATTAGAGAATCAAAGAATACTGTCAAAAATATTCTATAAATTCTTGTTGATTGATTTGGAAAAGTCTTCTATCATGTGAACAACTGCTTACCAATATACTTCAATTTGAATGGTGATTTTTCTCAACCTATCTAGTTGGAGCTGGCTCCTACAGGCTTGTGAGAGTGAAATGGTAAAATCTGAGGTGTTTTGTGAGCCAGATGACCTCAAGTTTAGTCTGAATTGGCTGTCTGTAAGGATTTACATCAGAGATTGGCAAATGTTACATAGCGAGGCTTGCTTTCTGGAAAGTTAGTTATTAAACATTTACCAGCAATCTCTGCCTATCTGCTCCTATACCCAACTCTCATTCAAATTTTTGAAGGCAGAGATTGAATCTTGTCTTTGTATCCTCAGTTCAATATTTGTGTTCAATTAATGCTTATAGAATGAATACAATATACTTAAATTTTTCTGTAGAGCATTTCATAAAAATCATTTAGAAAACAAAAATGCCTGAAATAGATATCTAGACCAAGCTCCTGTGAGAGTGTGGCAAATCAGAGTTTACGACTGTTTTTATGTTTTTAGTAAAAAAACAGCCAAGTTTCTTCAAGTATATACAGTATTGTCTATGTTTGCTTTGTGATACAAAGCAGAATTAAGTATTTGAGACAGAGGCCTGTGGCCCACAGATCCTAGAGTATTTACTAACTACCTGTCCCACGAAGTATGCAGCTCCCTAATCTACATCATGGTCCCTTACCATCAATGATCTCTTTTAAGGTAGGGTTATGTCTAAATAACGCCATAATAATGGATAATTAACTCTATCTCCTAACAAACTACTTTACAAATTATGTCATATATCAATTTTTAGAAATTAATGCAGATACATAATTGCAAACTAATTCCTTAAATGCATGGTTAGCGATACACATACAGTATTCACTAGAGCACAGATATCTGGGTCTCTAAATGGTAGAGTGAAGTCTTCCTTAAGAACCTGTTACAGGAAAAGTGGAACTTTAGCAGGTAAAGGCAAAGAGGAATCATTCTAGGCTGGCAAAGTAGCCTAGGTAAAGCATGCAGGCCCTATACAGGCTGAACCAATGAGGTTGGGAAGACATTTTATTTAAATATATGGACCAAATTACAAATTACTGCTTGTCTGGTAGATAACACATAGTTATCTTCACCACAGGGCCTCGTGTTTTCTTCACGGTATTGAACAATCCATGCAAAAATTTAGGTGATTAGCCTATGATGTCTATATTGCAGTTTATATCTTGGAACTTCTCTTTGACCTAGATTTTGATGAGCTCTGTTAAACTGTTTATGCAACAGTAATCTCGCAACACGGTTGAGTATCTTCGCATATTTGGGACACAGATGGCTGTCAGGGTTTACATTTGTGTGCAACTAACGTAACTCGGTTGTATATTTCTTAAAAGTCATCTTGGAAAAAAATGATATCATTTCTAATGTACAGTCCAGAAGACAATTTTCCCTTTATTTGTATCTATATATTACACTCATAATAATTTTTCAACAAGTATCTCTGATACCACCTTAAATCTGAGGTGCCACAGTAATTACTTTGACGGAGAAATATAAAAACGGACGCCTCAGCCACGCTGCATGGGCTGCTGGGCGCTGGGCTGCTGGGCGGGTGCCTCTCGGCACGGCTGCGGCCCACATTTTGGGAAACAGTCACAGAGATGGGGGAGGGAGCTCGCCCAGGGTTGGCAGCAGAGCCTACAGTAAGCACAGCCTGTCTGATCTGGCCAAACCGGTTAGTCCATGAAGCAATGACACGGTGGGATTGCTCAGAGCGGTCAGAGGCGTTCACGCCTTTTTCTTTCGTTATGAGGAAGACCTTTCTCCTCCATTGCGTCACCTTCCAACACCCGCGCACAGGATAGTAAGAATAAAGACATTTAAGCTTTGCACATACGCACTCAGCGTACGCGAGACACACTGGAGGCGCTAAGCTAGCCCAGTGAAACTGGTCCGGAGAGCCGCCCACCGGCTGTGCTACGCGGTTAGGAAGGCTATCTGGTCACCAACGCGCAGGAGCGGGCGCGTCAGGGCCCAGGGGCTGACTCCCTTTCTAGTAATTTCGCTAGTCGTGACGTCATCTCAGCGCGCCGGTGTCGTGTTCCCAGGAACCGCCTTTTTTTTTTTTTTTGTAAACGGACTGAAAAAAAATGTACTGATCTGTTCTTCCTGACTTTGCTTTTAGTACTTCACTGTCCGCGTCTATACGCGGGGCCACGGAGCAAGGGAGGAAAAGGAACGCCAGGGGAGCTGAGAGCGGCCCCGACCGGAATGACTCGGCGACGCCGCTGGCCGCATTACCCGGCGTGCCCCGCGCGGCGCGGGCGAAGGGACTTGGGGGAGGGGTGGGAGGAGGAAGCAGCGGCGGCGGCTGCGGATGTCGCTGCGTGGGAGCGGCGTCTGAGGCCCGCGCGGTGCGGAGCGCCCGACTGGCCTGCGCCTGGCGCCCACTCCCGGCTCGCGGTCTCTCCGCGGCCCCGAGCCCGTTGCCGTGAGGCGGTGTGCCCTGTCTTCTCTGCTGTCCGGCGGCCGGCAGCGGCGTCTCCCGGTCCCTTTCTGCCCTCTCCCTGTGCTTGCCTGAGTCACCGCCGCTGCCGCCGCCATGGCCGAGAGTGGAGAGAGCGGCGGCCCCCCGGGCTCACAGGACAACGCCGCCACGGGGGAAGATGCCGGCGCCCCCGCGGCCGCAGCCTCTACGGAGCCCAAGATCATGAAAGTCACCGTGAAGACCCCAAAGGAGAAGGAGGAGTTCGCCGTGCCGGAGAACAGCTCCGTCCAGCAGGTGAGGCCGCGGCCCGGCGGGCGGGCGGCGCAGGCTCTCCAGCCGCGGCCGGGCGGGGTCTAGCCTACGGCCGCCTTACCGAATTCGCGCCCGGCCTGCGGAGGATGTGCGGCCTTCGGGCCCGCGCCCGCGTTCGAGTTGCGGTCCTCGGCTGGCCGACCCGGCTTCCTCCCGCTCCCCGCCAGTCGAGCCCTCACAAAGGAAAAGGGACCCTTCGCGGGCCAGGTTTATTTAGCGAATAAAAAACGGGGTGGGGAGTGTGCTCATTGTTGTGCCCGTCTGCGTGGTAAGGTGGGTTTTGGGGTGCGCTGCACTTTTACATTCTGTTGTGCGGCTTGAGGGCTGAAGTCTTTCATTTTCCAGTCTTTTACCAAAAAGAAAGAAAGATCTTAAATAATAATACTAGGGTTAATGAGCATTGTGAATGACTTATTCATTGATGACTTGCTCTTTCTCTTTTAGTGTGTTTGTCATCTCTTACATATCACTCATTCGGTAGGTTTTTGTTTCATTTTAGAGAGACTATAGCGTCGTTACTTGAATGTTAGTGATTTGCGAGTAAAAAAAAGTCTGGAGCTAATGGAGAATTTTACCCAATATACTGCTTAGTCTTTTCAGGAGTACAAATTTTGCAGTTAAGAGGTGGTGCAGCACAATGGATTGTTGTATTTTTTGTTGAGCCCTCCTGGGATATTTTCAATTATTCTTGATCTGTGACAGTCTGTAACAATGTGAATAGTTTAAGGGAGGGAGCAGCTGGCAGTTACTGAAATGTACCTTTCAGTTTACCCACTGTTTATCTAGTTCCAAAGGTGGTGTGTTTGGTGAGGTTGGAGAAATTTTTATCATCAACTGAAGTATCACTCTTTTGTTTCCTAATATTTACGGTCCACTAGCCCACCGGGTTCCCTGTTACATTACCGAACTTTTCCTTAGCACTTTTGTATTTTCCTACGTGAGAATAGAAAGTTCCATAAGAAAAATCGAAGGAATTGCACAGTGGAGTCTCTGTATGCCCATCACCTACAAATAACATTTTCCTGAATTCTGAGACCATCTTATTTTTTTGGATGTGTTTTATCAGTGTGTGTCATCCTTAAAAGGCTGCTTTTTTTTTGCATGTGTAAATTTGATATGCAGGGTAGGACACCTGGTTTCATTCTTGAAATTTCACAAATGTTTACACCTGGGTCACCCAAGTCTCTAGGAAATGTAGGATGTTACAATTGATTAGAAATTTTTTTCTTGTCTTTTTCCTTGGCAGCTCGACTGTGTCCCATGAATCTTTGTTTATATTAATTTTTTTCACCAGATTAAATTTGCCTATGTTACAGATAAACCTAGGGTCCTATGTTACAGACTCTTTGGGTTAAGCCCTTTTTATTCACTCAGCACAGTATTTTTGAGATTTGTCCTTGTGTGTAGTGGTATTTCTTATTGCTGTATGAATATATCATTATTTAATGTTGAGTAGCATCTGTTACCATTTAGTTACTGTGAACCATCTTGTACAAGTGCTTTCGGGAACCGAGATTATCCTTTATGGTTGAATAAGAAGTGGAGGGATTAGGTGATAGGGCAGCTCTGTGTAGCTTTACCAACATAGAGATTGTACTATTTTAAATTCCACCGAAGATGTCCCACATCCTTGCTAACATTTGGTAGTGTCAGTTTTTAATTTTAGCTATTTTTATGGGGGTATAGTCATGCTAAGTTGTGAAGACTGAGTTTTGAAGACTTTCCAGTCTAGGCCAGCACCATCCTGACTGATTTCAACATTTTACTGCAAAAGATTAAAAACAGCCAGATGTGGTTGTGCATTCCTGTAATCCCCAGCACTTGGGAGGCTGAGACAGGAGAATGGCCATGAGTTTGAGACTGGACTACAATGCTGTCTCCCTCCCTCCCTCTCCGTCTCCGTCTCCGTCTCCCTCTCTCTCTGACACACACACACAATAGCATTCCCTACATAGGAAAAATGTCTAGGTGAGTAGGTGTGAAGATAGTTTTTAGTTTTTACGATGGTGAAATTCACATTCTAAATTCTGTGTATTTTACTCCGCTGTAACCAAAGTGAATTTTGAAGAAATAAAATTGATTCTTCTAAAGGGTAGCAAAGTTTTATTAATGGTAGGAAAAGAAATAGACTCTGTAGAATGTGTTTGGGCCAAGTAAAAGTAGGAAAAAAGGTATACCAGATAGTGTGAGGACAGACCACACCATGCAAGAGGGCACACAGTGGCCAAAACTTTTTTGAGGTAACAATTTCTGATGGCAGTTAATTTTTAAGCTTTGATTATTGTTTTCTTTTGAAGCAGAAGGTATAAAAATTGAAGCTAAACCCTGGACAATGACCCTGGAGACAAAACTACTTAGGAGTTTTGTTGAAGGATGCATAAACAGGAAGATGTGAGAATAAGAAAAAACATTGTGTTTTTTGAGAGAGGGTCTCCCTATGCAGTTCAGGCTGGCCTTGAATCACAACAATGGTCTCAGCCTCCCAAGTGCTAAGATTAGAGGTGGTGCTACCACCCCCAGCATCAGAAAAAGCATTTTTAGATAGTTTGTTTGTAAAATTCTACTTTAAGCACAAGAAAAAGACCTACCATTTTTAATTTAAAAAAATTTTTTTACAGGATTTGCTATATTTAACATTTCTACAAATTAAAATTTGTCATTGAGGGAGCTCACTACATAGCTCAGTGGTAGAGTACTTGCCTAGCTACGTGAGGGCTTGTATTCAAAACCAAACACCACAAAATAGAAAAAAAACCAGCTTATTGAAAAAAATATTCAATGTCATTAATATTTCACTAAAAATCTTGAGTAAGAAATTGGAAATAACAGACATGGTAGCTGATGGTGGTAATTTCAGCACAGAGGAGACTGAGGCAGGAGGATCACCACAAGTTGGAGGCCAGTCTGAGTACATAGTTAAGATCCTGTCTCAGAAAAAGACAAATAAAAAATTTGAAATGGTGCTGGGGGCATTCGTAGCTCAGTGGTGGATCATGTACATGCTGAGAGTACTCAAGGTTCTGGTTCATTTCCCAGCACCAAAAGGAAAAAAAAGAAAAAGACAAATTAGTAATAATCCTAAAAATTCTTATTTGGTAAGGGAAGAAGGTAAGCAAGATTGCTGAAAGATAATATCAAAGGGTTGTGTTTTCTATTAGGCAAATTCCATTTTCTAACATGCATTTTTTTTTCAATTATTTGTTAGTACATGTTTGCAATATGTAATACCACATTTCTGGTGGGGAGTTGGTTCATGTACATAGCACATCTCAGTTCTTTTTTTTAATGCCCTCTCCCTTCCATATCTTGGCCTCCTCATTTATAAGGGATCTGTCTCCCTGTTTCCTATTACAGAGTCTTTATTTTGCTTTTTGTTTATGTTTTGAGTTTCTCGTGTAAGAGAAACTTATGTTTATATTATGTATTAATATTTAAGCTTGTGTGTCTGATTTATTTCACTTAACATGGTCTCAAGGTCTTTTCCTACACATGATTCAAGCCTGTCCTTTTTCATGAGACAGTAGTACTCTGTTGTAGGTAAATACCGCTTTATCATCTGTTGATGGGCATATACCCTGCTTCCAAGATTTAGCTGTTAGGAATTGTGCTGCCATAAACATGAATATGCATGTGTCACTGTAATATGATATCTTTAACTCATAAGATAACCTAGAATCCATTTTCTGTCATTTATAATATTTTTCATTATATAACAAAGACTTATTAATATATTATACTAAAATAGTACTTATGAGTATGCCTTGATTGAGTGAAATTTATAAAATAAATGGTAGGTTGATAATTCATTTTCGTATTTCCCTTTTGATTTCTGTATAACCAGCAGGCAGACACAATCTACCTTAATTTTATAAGTGCCACATACAGTTGGTGTTTAATAAATGCTATTCGTTTGAAATAGATAAACATTTTCCCAGATTAAAATTTGTTTTTAATGGAGAACTACATTGAGTAATGTTTCCATTTCTAATTAAGGGTAGTTGGAACAGTTTATGTTTTAAGGTGGTTTCTCTAGTAGGGGTTTTTAAAAACAAGCAGATTTTCCTTAAATGTAATGGCACAAAGTTATCATGTATGGAATTGTTCTCTGTAATTTATCAACTACTGGAAATAGCTTCGAGTCAAAAGGAATGGTAAAGGAATGGATTTGTGTATGAGAACCATTAAAGTTGGTGTAGAGAAGTGGAGGGGATCCTCCATATAATCCTCTTATTTGGGGATTTTGTAGACCTCTAGTGTGCACTTTTGAAATGCAAAATGGTCAGGCAGTGTTTTGGGCAGTTCTTTTGATATTTAACTGTAATAATGCCTGTATGAAAACTCAAGTTTTTGTGTGGATATATGTTTCATTTTTCATGGGTGTATGCCTAGGAGTGGAATTGCAGGATCATATGGTAGCTCTGTTTTAACTTTTTGAGGAACCTCCAGGTTATTTTCCAGAGTGCTTTCTCATTTTGCATTACTACCTATGCATGAGAATTCCAGTTACCACATTTTCAGTAACATTTGTTCCTTTCTTTCTGATTATAGTCATACTAATGGCCTGTGAAGTGGCATCTCATTTGAATTACTTGGCTTTTTATTACTGGTACTAAAGCAGAACTTCTTAGTGTAGCCTTCGGGTGCCTAAAACCCTTTTAGGAAGACGATACTAAACTATTTTCACAATACTGTACTGAAATTTACTTGTGTTTTTTAGTCTAATTCTCGTAAAAATGAAAGCTTCACCCAAAATGAGTGCTTACCAGAGGCTTTAAGATACAGGGTATTGCCAATAAGCAGAATCCATTTGTCCTTTATGATACTACAATGATTTGCAAAAATGTAATACAATGCTACTCTTTCTTACTAGGAAAGTACAGTTCTTTAGAAGATTATATCAGTTTGTATTGGGCTTATTATTTTTTAATATTTTAGGACTCTTTTTCATTTTAATTTCTAGTACCATACATATCAGTAAGTGAAACCTACAAAAATTCTGGGGTTCTCAATTTGTAAAATACTGTAATGGAATATTTAGTAGGTTAAGTAGGTACTTAAGTTGTTATTGTCTTGCTTAGAAACTAGAGCCGTTTTTTTAGTCCTCCTGACTTTTACATAGCTACCTTCCGTTCCTCCCAAAATTACTTTGGAACATCCTTAATCAGATCATGTTACTGTCTGCTCAGACCTAGTGGCTTTCTGTTAATCTTAGAATCTATGACTTCTGTGATGGTTCCTGTCTACCCTACTCTCTGCCTGTGCCTTGCTTCTCCTTGCTCACAACATTGACTTGCAGTTCCTTATGCTGTCCCTACATTCTTTTTTTTTCCTATCTCAGTACTTTCGTAGTTTGCTTTTGCTACCTGGCTTGTTTCCCACTCTTGGCAGAGTCCTTTAAATCTCAGCATAAAGGTTCGTTTCTCAGGAAAATATCTCTGATTTCTTGATGTATTTTTTTCATGGCCCCCCTGTTTTTATCACAATTCACAATTACATATTTATGTGATTAATGCTTCTCCATGGGGCGGCTGTGATTGTCACCATTTCATTTCTAGAACATACCACATGTCATGGTCTCAGTAATGCACATTTGTTTACAGCTGAATCTAGAACATTTTGCACAGTAATACATGTTTAGTAATAACCACCAGTCACTGACACTTTGCTGGAGTGCAGTGTTTACATAGTCTTATGGCTTCAGTCCTGTGAGGGCTTCATTTAAGCACAACTCTTGACTGCTTCAGGATGTCCATGTTGGCTTTTTTCTGCCTGGAATGTTACTCTGTTATAACATCCTTTCTTAGCTGTATAGCTCCTCAGCTGAGCCTACAAAATGCATGGAATGATTTGAATACTATATATTTTTCTTAAAGATGATACTATATTATATTTATTTTATTTTATTGAGACAGAATCTCGCCGTGTAGTCCAGGTCAGCCTTGAACTCACTAAGTATCTGAGGCTGGCCTCCAACTCATGGTGATCCTCCTGTCTCAGCCTCCTGAGTGCTGGAATTACAGGTGTGTGCCACAATGCCCAGCTGTATAATATAATTTTAGATGTGTAGAGGAGAAGAGAATTCTTTATATAGTCATTGCTAAGTTGGTAAATGTTTATTAATGAGTTTGTCAAGAAAGACAGCATTGATTTGTAAAACTCATTTCCATGATGTAAATTTTCTCATCATGGCAGATTTCAAATTATCATACTGGCTCACAAAATCCCTGAAAACTAAGACGCCTTTGCTTGATGCAGTGATAGTGTACCTAAGGTATGCCTGTTACAGCAAACTGTTACTGAAAACTCTAAAAGGTTCATCATCACTGTCTTAGTGGATGCCTTAAGGATAGGGTCAGGAAACTTTGTCAGGCCAAATGTGACATTCATGTGCTTACGTATTAATGTGTACCTCCTTTCACAGCTGACCACCTGGCTCAGCTCACAGTGGGGGAAATACTATTTAGCCCCATAGTAAAATTTACTGGCTTTGGCATTCAGAACTTCAGTTCTAGATCTTATCACAACATTCGTCAAAACTTGTCTCATTGGAGTTGGCAGAAGCCTTGCTAGATCTGGAAGGATTGCAACAAGAAGCCAATTCACCCTTCCCGTAAGCTGGGCAAACTGTGCTGCTGGGGCCCAGGAAGAGAAGCCAGTTAGCATTCCTTTGAGCCTACCAGTGCTTGGGCTGAGAATCAAGACCCCCAACCCTACCCTCAAGCAACTGCTTGTTTGGAGGACAAGCTGGGTAGATTAGATAGCAACTGTGGTACAAAAACAACTGACTGCTTATATTGTTTGATTGGCTTTGCAGGCCTAAGGCCAGTAATCTAAGAATCTTTTAGGAAGATAACAGTATACAGTATAGCAAGTATGAGGGATTTCCTTCTGTCTTATGTTTGAAATCCAATAGTCTCACTGTTTTGTTTCAATTTATTATTTTGTTTTATTCAGTGTTCTGTTTTGATTGGTTTTCTATTTTGTTTGACTTTACTATATCTGATGGTGTGGACAATTATTGTGAATATAACGTGATATATAATGGTAGCCATTGTTGATTTCCTATTATCCTGTTTTGGAGTTCTGTACCCCTTTCACTGTTTTGATTGACTTTATTCTGTTTTATTTTGTTCGGGTTTATTCTCTAAAATTAAAAAAATAAAACTTGTCTCATTGGAAATTTTTACATGACTTACCTAACAGTCTAGTAAAAATGCAGTGCAAGCCAGTATAATTTTCAAGTAACCACTTAGTAGAGATGATTTTTATTGTAGTAAAATATACAAAACATAATTTACCATCCTAACCCTTTTTAAATGTATAGTTTAGTGATACTAAGTATATCCTCTTAGTTTGTACAGACAGCACCACCATTCTTCTTCAAAACCTTATATTTTGTAGAACTAAAACCTTGTGCCCATTAAACAGTAATTTCTCATTCCTCCCTTCCCACCAACCCCTGACAACTAGTGTTTTACTTTGTATATCCATGAATTTTTTTTAAATATAAGTGCAGTCATGGAATATTTAGCCTTTTGTGATTGTCTTATTTTAGTGTAACACCTTTGTAGTTTATGCATGTTATAGTGTGTCAGAAATTTATTTAACCTTTTAAAGCCAAGCGGTATTCCATTGTTTATATTACCTTTTGTTTATCTGTGGTTAACTGAGTTACTTGCACTTTTTTAACTTACTTGTTTTTTTTTTGTTTGTTTCTTTATTGAGACAGGATCTCTCTATCTAATTTAGTTATCTGGCTTTGAACTCACTGTGTAGCTCAGATTTGCCTTGAACTTACAGTGATCCTCCTACCTCAGCCTCCTGAGTGGTGATATTACAGGCATGTGCCACCAAGCCCGGCTTAGCTTGTAATTTTAATGTTTCACTTAATCACATACACATGGGATGTGTGAGTGTATGGAGTATATATATTTCTTCCTCACATTATCTCAGGATGTGTTACATAAAAGATTATGAAGTATTTATGTTTCAAATGTTTAAGTCTTTAACATCTGTTGTGTATTTTACACTTAGAACACATCTCAGTTTGGACCAGCCATATTGCACATGCTTGGTACCCATATGTGGCCAGTGACTACCAAATTAGTGCGTCTAATAGAGCTTTCAGCGTCTGCTTCCTACCTCCCAACTCAAAACAAAGTGAAGTGATAGGTTGATAATTCTTTGTCTGGAATGCTTGAGAGTAGAAGTGTTTTAGATTGTGCATGTTTCAGATTTGGGATATTTGTATAGTTTTTACCTGTTGAGCATCCCTAGTGAGGAGATCCAAAATCTGAAATGCTCCAAAATTAATTCTACAGACTACTTGATTTACTGGGTAAGCAGTTGCTATACAGGTGTCCAGATGGGTGTAATGATGTTTTCTAATTATTTTTAACCCTAAAACCTCTTTCCATTTTTTTAAAAAAAGTTTATTTTAAAGAGAATAAAACCAAACAAAATGGAATAAACCTAATCAGAGCAAACATGGTACAGGCCCTCAAAACCAGATACTAGGAAATCAACAATGGCTACCAGAATGTCTCTTGTTTTCTTCAAAATAGCTGTCCATAGCATCAGATATAATAAAATCAAACAAAATTAAACAGAAAAAAAAAACCACTCAAAGAATGAAAGCATTATAGGGCTTCAAAAGCAGTTAATAGGAAATCAATGGTGGCTACCATAATACATTTTATTATCTTCAAAATACTTGCCCATACTATCAGACACAGTAAAAATCAAACAGAACAAGATAGAACAAAATCAAACCTAACAAAACTATGAAAACAATACAGGAATTCAAAACAACATAATAGGAAATTAACAGTGGTTACCACCGTCCCTTAGATGTTTCCCACTGTCCCTTACATGTTTCCTCCCCTATCATTTTCATAATATCTGTTGTACATTTTGGATCAAACTAACTCCTTCAGTTTTTTATGCTAGGAGATAACACGTTCACCTGTATGAGTCCAAACCATTTCACCCAGGAGTATAATCTCTAATTGCATCCATTTACCTACAAGAGCCTTGAGATTATCCTTCATAGCTCAGTAACTTTTCATTGTATGAAAATACCATATCTTATGCATTCTGCAGTTAATGAGTAAGATACCCCTGCTTTTTTCTGGTTTCTTGTCATATGGAACATTGTTTTCTCTCTGACTTTTGGTCTCTGAATGACCTTTTGAGTTAAATGTGTTTCTTGTATACAACATATTGGTGGATCTTGTTTTTTGATCCACTCTGCCTGTGTTTCTTTTTATTGGTGAAGTGAGGCCATCTACATTAATGATTAAAGCCAGTATGCATTGGCTTGCCTCTGCCATGCTATCCTTCTGCTGTTGGCCCTCCACTTTTCTTCATCATTCAGTTGGCTGTCTTGTTTGGCAGTCCTCCTCTACTGCTATTCCTGGAAACAAGGTCATCTTTATCTCTCTGGAATATCCTTCAGCACTCTCTGTAAGGGTGGTTTGGTGATCATGAATTCCTTCAGTTCTTTATCATGGAAGTATCTTATTTTTCCTTCAGTTTTGAAAGGTAGTTTTGCAGGGTATATCAATCTAGCTCTGAAGTTTTCTTTCAGGGTTTGAAACAGTTCACTCCCAGCTGTTCTTGACTTGATGGTTTGTTTTGAGAAGTCTGCTGTGATTGTGATTGGTCTTCTTTTATAGGTGATGTTCTCTCTCTCTCTCTCTCTCTCTCTCTCTCTCTCTCTTTCTTGTGCGCGCGCTCACCCTCCCTCCCTCTCTCTCTCAACAGCCTTTAGTATTCTGTTTTTGTGCTGAATTCCTGGGATCTTGACTGTTATATGTCTGGATGTAGATTTATTTTGGTTATGGCTAGTTGGAGTCCTGTATGCCTCACATATCTGTATGCCTGGTCCTTTTCCCATGTTTGGGTAGTTTTCTGTTATTACTTCTGTAAATAAGTCTTAAATCTCATTTATGTTAGCCCCTGCTTTTTTTTGCTAACACTTATCACTCTTAACTTTTCTTTGTGTCATCTGAATTACTATTTCCTGGTTCCTTGTTATTTTTAAGAGAGTTTTCCTTTCACCATCTGTAGCTGCCTTCCTGTCTTCAGGGTCTGAAAGTCTGTCTGCAGTCTCTTTCAAGCAGTTTTACCAGCTGTTGATGGAGTTTTTAATTTCCTGGATATCTCTTTGAATCTGTTTCATGCATTAGAATTCCTTCCTGTATTGTTCATTCAGGGTTTCCATCATTTTCCTATGCTTTTCTTTTTTGTCTGTGCCTTTAGATGTGCTTAGCAATTCTTTCATTATGTTTGTGATTTCTTCTTTGACCTGAGGCATTATTTCTGATCTGATTACTTTTATAGCATCATGAAGTTGTTTCTTTATTTCAGTTGCCATCATTCCAGAAATTTCAGGTGTATGACTTCCATTTTCTTCCATACCTATATCTCCCAGACTTGTTCTGTGTGAGTTGGAGGTCTGAGATTGCCTTTTGCTCCTTTGACTTGACATTTTCCTGGGTTCCTCCCAACAAGCCAGTTGTGGGGTCCCAGGTGCTTTCCATATTGTCTGCTCCTCCACAGTGCAGGGGAATGGGGCATATACCTGGGTATCTCCAAACTCAGGTTCCTACAGAAACAGTGGGGTGTGGGGCGGATTTCTCTAGATCCCTGTAGCTATACTGAGGCCTCCCTAATGGCCACAGGTGCGTGGTGACAGGGCTGCTTCTTCTCTCAACCTGCACAGCTACACTGGGACTCCCCTGATGGCAGCAGGCACACAAAGGCATTTGATGCTCCCAACCTGTTCTGGCTGCCTGCAGGAAGCAGGTATCTCCTGTGGCAGCCTGCAGGCGCACAAAGCATATCTGGCTCTTTTTTCCTGTCTGAACTGGCTGCCTCCAAGAGGTAAACCTTCCTTCCAGTGGTGGCAGGCATGCAGGGGTGGGGCCTTTCTTTCCAGTTTTTGTAAAGCATATACCTTCTGTGTTTAAAAATACAGAATGCAAAGAAAAAATATATATTATGCATGATATTTCTGTAAGATTAGAAATTTCAGATGTTGTAGGAAAGTGTAAAATAATGGAAGCTCCTCAGGAAGAAAATTGTAATCTGTCCAGAAAGATGTTTATCTGTATATCCACATAAATTTTTATGCTTATGACCTAGAGTAGTGGCACACACCTGTAATCTTAGCATTCTTGAGAGGCTGAAGTAAGAGGGTCCCAAAGTTTGAACCCAGTTGAGCAATTTAGGAATTTAGTAAAAAACTCTGTCTCTGAATGAATGAATAAATGCCGGGGGTATGCTGTACTTTTGTGTGAAAGTCCAATTCAATCCCTAGGACTGCTCCCTGCAAATTTATTTATCGCTGTTAAGCAAATGGGGTTACTACCCACACACATTGTGCTTTACCTTGCTCTCTTTTTGGTTATATTATCTTGGCAGTCTTTCTGCACAGAACTGTCTCATTCCTCTGGTACTTAGGTGCTTTTGTGTTTTTTTGGTTTGTTTATTGATACTTTGAGATGCAGATGGTATTTTCACATAGTAGTTACTAATGAGATTAAAATATGGTCTTTATTTTTGAGGGGGTTTGAGGACTCTCCACCCTTTTTGTTCATTAGTAGTTGTTTTGGAAGGAATCTTAAAAAATTTACAGATAGTGCTAGTTATGTCTGATACTTAACATTTTCTTTTCATTTCTTTTTTGAGGGGGTGATTTTCTCTGAATAAATCAATACTGCATTTGTCTTCTGGGAGTGATTTTAATACCATAATTAGTTGGTATTGGTTGTTTGAGGTTTAAAACTTTTGTCAAGAACTGAATTATAATAGTCAAAATTATCTAGCTTTCCTTGTATAGTACTACAAGCATAGTTGTACCAGGCATGTTTTGTTTTGCTTTGTTTTTTGGCAAAGTGAATCCCTTTGAACATTATTCAGGAAATTTGGGTACCTGTGTTTTGACTTCACTGTTCCTTTTATGTAAGGCATTCATAGCCAACTGTAAAAGCTTTTTATTACAGTATCGCACAGAGAACTGTTTATGCCATAAATGTACAGCAGCCTTATTAACACAAAGGTTAGAATGTAAAATACTGTGAACTCCCAAGATGTTACTTTATGGTCCCTTATAAACCTCCATTTATCACTTTGATCCTGTGCCTTTTTTACTTTGTGTAAATGAAATCACACAGCTTATTACCTTCATTTGTGATTGGCTGCATATACATCATACTCTGGTAAGTGACTACATTACAGTTTATTCTGTTGTGTAGTGTTACTTGTTGTGTAGTGTTATTTCTGTTTTTGGCCACTACAAATAATACTGGTTTGAATTTCCCTGTGTAATTTTTGATGTACCATGGTATGTAATTTGTTAGATAAAGAGTGCACTGTTCAGTCACAAAGTGAACATAACTTCAGCTTCTGTGAAGTGTTTTTCTAAAATGTACTAATGTATACTTCCACATTCACATTATATGAGATCCAGCTGCTTTATATACTGTGTAATGGCTCACCGCCCTCACAGTACTGTAGCAAAACCAGAAGGTAGAGATAATTGTAATAAGTTATCCTCCCATATATTCTTTGTCCAGTCTTACAGTCTTATTTCAGGATTGCTTTTCCTTAAGGTTTTTCTTCTCCCTGTTGTTTTGTGGCATTTCTTGTGTACTTGAAATTATCTTTTAATGTTTCATTATGTATCTCTAAAAGATAAGGAGCATGGGGCTAGGGATTTAGCTCAGCTGCACAAGCACCTGCCTGGCAACTGTGAGATTGTGAGTTTGATCCTTGGTTCCAAATAAATAAATAAATAAATAAAAGATAAGGAGTCTTAAAAACTATTGTCAATATATTATCCTTCTTGCAAGGCAGGTGCTTATGCCGCTGATCTAAATCCTCAGCCCATATTATCTTTCTTGAACAACTAATAAGGCCTTAATCAAATCACTTACTCTTTAAAATTATTCCATGGTCACGGAAATACTTTTTTATTATAAATATTAACGTGAATTATTGTTATTATTTTTTGGGGGTACCGGAGATCGAACTCACAACCTCACGCTTGCCAGGCAGGTACTTGTGCCACTGAGCTAAATCCCCAGCCCCAACGTGAATTATTTTTAAAACTGAAAAACTTGTGTCTTAAAATAGTTTTAGGTTTATAGGAAAATTGGAAGTACAGACCTGTTCCCAACCTTTCTGCACCCTCTGCGTCATGCTCCAGGGTAGTAATTTTGTGGTACTTGATGAATCTGCACTGACCCATCACCATTGCCTGAAGTCCATAGTCTACATTAGGGTTCAGTCTTATTTGTACATTCTGTGAGTTTTGATGTATAATGTCATGTGCTCTGTCTATTCTTTCTGTCCTCCATAATCCCTAGCAACTACTGATTGTTTTACTGTCTTCATTGTTTGCCTTTAACTTAATGTCATATATAGTAGTTCAGGGACTGTTTCATGGAAGATAGTTTCTTCTGAGGACTGGAGTGGTGGTGGTGATGGCTTGAGGATCATTGAAACACTTTACATTTATTATGGCATGTCTGTTACTATTACATTGTATGTATTATATGATGAATGAATTTTACAACTCACCATACTGCAGAATCAGTGGGAGTTTGTTTTCCTGCACCTAGATGGTTCCATCGGGGAGTGATTTAGCACCCAAAATGTGTTGCATGTGTCCAGTCTACTCCATAATCTTGTTTTGGTTGTTGATTCCTGCAGAAAAACCTGGTTCACAAAGTTATGAAGCTGAAACTAGAAACAGGCTATTGAGTACTTTGGTGGCTATCTTGGGATATTCCACCGTGATTTCAGTCCAAAATGTATATAGACTTGAACTGATCTCAAACATTTAAGGGCTCTGTCATTTGCAATTTTAAACAGTCCAGTCCTCTTCTAACGTGGACAAAGTTGACTCACCTGGCTTAGTCACAAATAGATTGCGATCCATTCCGTCCTAGTTTGGGGGATTCTTTTGTGGTTGGGAAGAAGTCCTCAAATTCTTCTGAAAGCTGAAATATGTGATCAGGCACTAACTGGGAGAAAGAATGTCCTGGTTCAGTCTTTTTCAGAATCTCTGTCAATGTTTGAAACGTGTCAGAAATCCCAGTGGTCAATCTCACCCCCAAAATCTTAGCTTGGTTTTGAATCCAGCCACTTTATCTGTTTATTTGAACCCAGTTCTCACCTAAAGTGACACAGAGTTCATTGAATAGGTTGAATATGTCACATCATTAAGCAATTTTTGTGACCCATTCTTTGTCACTGAAATGTTCTGCAGGTGGTGACTTTTCTAGAAGAGCTGTCTTGAGCAGCTCTTGAAATTCAAGAGCTCTAACCAGTAATCTACATGTAGAAAGCCATCTTTACATATTAGAAATTTGTGTGCTATGTGTCTGTCTCTGCATAGACCTGTGCAAGTAGATCTGGAGCCAAGGACATGTGTTTTTATGTGGTTAATAGCAAAATGCTAAATTCAGGTGATACTTTTTGATAAGCCAGCAATTCCGTATGGATGACACAGTGCATAGATTCTTACTCAGAAATGACTTTGACTTCAGTAATAAAAGCCAGAAGGCCATCTTAGTCATGACAGCTGCTCTGTCTGCAGATACCAGCTCCAAATGACTTGATATGTAATCATTCAAAAATTTGAATGGTTCTGTAGCTGTTGTTGTTAACAAAGTGCACATAATATATGCTCATACAAACCTATCCTCCTGAAAAATACATCACACAGAAACAAAGTTGCCTTGTTGTCAGAATCAGTAGAATTGTCAACCCTGATTGTATACCGTGGTGACTCATTAGTCCTTTCTAACAGTTGTGTCTCAGTATCCTGTACTATTTCATCAGTTCTTCTAATTATATTGTTAGCTGAAAGAAGAAAACATGCCACCTTTTGAACAGCAGCCTCTCCTAAAAGTTGGACAGGCGACCTTAGCAGCCCGCTAAGTAAGGGCATAAGTACTAGTAGTAAAGGGCTCCTTCACTTTGGCAGTACAGTCAATCCCTAAGAAAGATGTTCTCGGTGCAGACACATTTGATAAAGTGGTGGCCTTATAACTCTTCTGTTCTTCATGTTCACATTTTTTTCTTTTAAAAATCCCAAGAGCTTGCCTTTGAATGTAGGGTTCTTGGTCTCCGTGGCAAAGCAGTTTTGAATGTTTCATGGCTTCCTTGATTAGACAGTTGCCATGTATTATGCAAAGTGACTTGAAGAATGTGGATCACCTCTTGCAGTGTCTTAATATATAATTTAAGTAGAACGTTTGATGTTTTCTTTTAAATGCAGCATTCTATTTGTTAGTGGTCTTAGAAGTCTTCTGTTGTTTTATGATTGTTCTTTCCTTCTTTGGAAAGCAGCCCTCTTTGTTGCCTGTGAACTTACCAAAAGTGACAGAGACAAATGCACAGGGTAGGTGTTGTATGTGTGCTGAAGAAATTTTTTTATTTTCATCTACAAGTTCTTTTATCTCCTGGCAATTTTGTTTTGTAGTTTTGTTATTTTTAGTGACTGTATTCTTTTAATGTCACTTACACTTTTATGTCTTAACTCGCTTTTGAAATATTTTTGTCAGTTCTAAAGCAGGCAGTGGTTATATGTCCATTGGAGGAAGATATTACTGGATCCCATCCTCAGGATTTCTGAATTGGCTGGTCTGTGGTGTGAAAATTTGTATGTCTAGAAGTTACCCTGTAGTGCTGAAGTTTCTCATCTGGGGATCTGTAGGGAAGGTTTCCTTAACCTTGGCACTTGGAATAGTTTTAGCCCAGTAATTCCTTTTTGGAACTGTCCTGTGTATGCAGGGTCTTTACCCCAGATGCTAGTGGTGCTCATCCCTATTGTGACAACTACAAACATTTTGTAGACATTGCTAAATATTCTCCAGGGACAGATAAAGGAATTCTTTCTATCTTGAGAATCACTGTTCAGGTTGGTGTGTGGGGTGACTGGGGAAAACTTTCCCCAATATTTTAGGTTCTTTTCTTTTAAGCTGGTTATTCTCTTTAGAGAAACTACATATTACCATCATTCTGCATGGACAGTGAAGGCCCAGCTGCCTGCATTGTGTGCCAGGAGAAAGGTGGTGTGGTGATAGGGGGGCTCAGCAGCTAGTCTTGGGGCTTGCTTGATCTTCTGCTTTTAGTATTGTACTCCTGCTTTCAGTGTGCTTGGTGTTTTAGGGACTCTATTTCTTTTCCAGAGAGGAAAAAAAAGAAAATGCTCTGATCCTGTGTTGGGTGTTGGGTGGGGCAGATGCTTGTTCACTATGCAGTAAGGATGTGTCTGTGTGTGACTACCCAATAAGGTGGCTTAAATCACTGGTGGTACAAACAGGTCTAATCACTTTTTATCAGTCTCTTTTCCTAGTAAAATTAATGAAAACTCTGTAAATGGGTCTAAACTATTTAGTTGCTTGAATCTGAATAATTACAAAATTGAAATACTCTTAAAATTGAAAAACAGGCCATAATATACACGCATGTATGCAAAATTTTATATTGCAAGTGAAAAAGAACAACCAGCAAGGAACCACAAAGGAGTATCATAAAAGACAAATTTACCACTGAACTTAGTAATAATTAGCCATGAAATAACAGTGACTTTTTTGTTTTAGTGTCTTATATTAACAAAAGGTCATATGTCAGACAGTCAGATTCAAATCAGAGATGCCTGGCAGTGAGACATACTAATTTGAACTTTCATAGGTGTACCGTATAAGACTCATTATGTCGTGTATGGACAAATCTGACTTATGAACATTCTCCCAAAACAGAACTTGTTCATAAGTCAGGGACTTACTGTATATGTATGTTTTCAATGTAGCATCTTCAAATCCTAAGGTACTATAAAATGCTATATAATTGTATATTATGTAGTTGTTATTACAAAATAAGGAGGGATAGCAAAAATTCTGAAAAGGATTTCTGAGTCTAAGGTTAAGAAATTAAAATCTATATTAACATGTTCATTTTATGTGCAAGACAGTTCATGATTTAATCTGTATAAGTTTGTTCTTGAAGCTCTTCATCTGTATTTGAACTTCAGTGGAGTTTATTAGCTGTCATACCACAGTGAGGGGGATGGATGGGCACATCTTTAACCTCTTTTCTGTGTCTTAACTAGGATTAAAAATCATCTCGGGGGATAAAAATAGCACAGTAGTACCTATTATTTATTATCATTCATGTGTCTGATGCTTGCTTTTTACATATATTCTCATTTAATTCTTACAAAAATGTCCACTATTCACTCTT
>PVJX010031840.1:8280-20997 GCA_004027295.1 Dolichotis patagonum | reverse complement strand
AGGGTGGCATGGCAGAGGAGCAAAGAAAATGAGAAACTATCCTCTGTTCATGGAAGGGCAGGCAAAAAGCAGCAATGTCTCAAAAGGGGGAGCGGGATATACAGACACCCCTCCTGGCCACGCCCACAGTAACCCACCTCTTCCCATCAAGCTTCATCTCCTAGCATCACACCAAGCTGTAAACCCATCAGTAGACTAATCCAGTATCAAACACCCCTGATCCACTCACCTCCCCAAAGCCCCATCTATGAGCACATGAGGGTTTTGGGGGACATCTAGATATAAGCCATAAGAGATACAATAAGATATTTCAAGTGGGGGGGCACTACATGCACATTACTTTTTTACAGTACACTGTTATCATTCTATTTTGTTTTTGGTTTAGTTTGGATTTGTTTTAGAGAAGGGTCTCGCTATGTAGTTCTAACTGGAAAGTTGAGATGATCCTCTTTTGCCTCAGCCTTCCAAGTGTGGGGATTACAAGTGTGTGCCACTTTAGCTCCTTTAAAAGATGTCCATATGGGTTTGGTAAAACACACCTGTAATCCCAGTGTTCTGGAAGTCTGAGGAAGGAGGATGGAAAGTTGCTGCATAATTCAGCAATTTAGTGAGACACTATCTCAAAACAAAAGATAAAAAGGACTGGAGATGTACCTCAGTGCCAAAGCCCTGGGTTCAATCTTCAGTACTGCAAGTAACAAACAAAAGTGTTTTAACTGGGTCAATCAATTTATGAGTCACTTATCAAACATTTATCATATGCACACTTAATTCAAGGCCCTGAAGTGCAGTAATAGGTATACAAACTTCCTCTGCCGTCTCCAGTTGGGAAGTGAGATGCTAGAACATCTGGGCTCCAGTGATGTCTTTTCTTTCATGCTTTTCACTGCACCTCATCCTGCTGAGCAACTTCTCCCTCCAGCAGCAGAGGCAGCAGCCAGAGTTCCTGGCTCTTACACATTCATTACTATCTCACCAAGAAGGTTAAGAGGGTTAATTATTGATGTCAACATTAGGAACCTTGTTACTGTTCCTAAAAATAATATGCATTAACAGCTGCTTTGAAATTCTCATCACCTCAACACCATTGTCTAGTGGTTTTCCACCCTTGGTATGCAGCACAATTACCTAGAGTGCTCTCGCCGGGGATTTAGCTCAGTGGTTTAAACCCCTGCCTGGCAAGCGTGAGATCGTGAGTTCCATCCCCGGTACCAAAATAAATAAATAAATAAATAAACCTAGAGTGCTCTCGAGAACCACCCAAACCCACATACCCTCCCAGCCTAATTGCAGGAGAAGCACAGAGCAGTCATTATTCTTTCCTTCAGGCAATTACCTCTTCATGTCTTTGTAGGTATCAGTTCTTGAGACACAAAAAAGAATGAGCAGGAGAGCTTTGTCCAATTGTAGGACTTTTTTTTTTATAGGGGGGGATGAAACCCAGGCCCTTGTGCATGCTAGCCAAAAGCTCTACTGCTAAGCTACCTCTCTGGCACTTTTCATTTCATTTTGAGACAGGGTCTTGCTCTGTGTCCAGGCTGGCCTTCAATTTGCGACCCCCCTGCTTCCACCTCTTCAGTCATTGGGATTACAAGCATGCAACACTGTGCCTGATTAGGATTCTCTTAAATTTTCAAGGTTTTTCCCATAATCTACTACCCCTCCATTCTTTCTACAAGTCCATTTTCCTCAAGTCACGATTTCTCACAGCATCTTCTGTAGTGACAGTACAGAAGATGAGAAAAATAGAGGCATTAGTGACTATGGCTAGCTGACAATGTCCCCCAAATTTAAATTCAGTCCTACATCTGGAACCTGTGAATGTTACTTTATTTGGGCAAAGGGTGTTTACAAAAGATTAAAGAGTGTTAAAGATTTTAATATGAAGTGACTTCTGTGAGTTATCTAGGGTGGCCCTTAAATGCCATGCCAAATGTCTTCGTAAGAGACAGACCAGACACACAGGGAAGGGAGAGGCCTTGCAAAGATGAAGACAGAGATTAGAGTGAAACAGCCAAAAGCTGCAAGAGGCAAAGACCTCAGAGGGAATTAAGTGGATTAAGTTCAGATTTTTGGCCTCTAGAGCTATGAGAGAAGAAATCTCTGTGGTTGGAAGCTGCCATATTTGTGGTAATTTGTTATGGCAACCCCTGAGCAGCTACTAGATTGACCAAAGGACTGGTGTTTAAAGAACCTCCTGGAACATTTCTTATGGCATTGGCCATTGTCTCCCAAGTTCAGAGTCCGAACAAGTACTCCCAGAACACCCCTTATACTAGGTCCCATGCTAGCCAGCAGCCATGAACCAAACTCCCAGCACTCCAGGCTGTATGCACACAAGAGCTGTATGCATCAGAAAACTGTCTCCATCGCTGTATCTACATCATGTGTTTACTCTGTCAGGATCTACTATTCATGCATTTTTAATTCATCCAATAAAGATTTAATGAATATTTAAATAAATGAATATTTATTCATTAAATGAGCACCTACTAAAGCACTAAGGATATAGAGAGTTAAACCCCCAAACCACGGGTCTAGAGATACAGTTCAGTGGAAGAGCACTTGCCTAGCAAGTGTGAGGTCCTGCATTCCATCTCCACCACCAAAAAACAAAGACAAAATCATATCTCTTGTGAAAAGTATGTTCTAATGGAGTAATCAGTCAATAAATAAATAAGTACATAAATGGAATTTTATTAAGAATATAAAACAGGCTAAAAGGATAGAGAAGTATAGGCAGATGGAGAAATGTATATACTTCAGAGTGGATGATAGAGAAGGCCAGGTATTTCACTAGATGATTTATCTGAATTAATCTCAGGTAATCTCCTCAGCTGGGTTTGGTGGTACATGGCTACAATTCCAGCACTATGGAGGTGGAGGATTGCAAAATTGAGGCCAGACTAGGCAATTTAACAATGTAGCAATCCTGTCTCAAAACAAAAAAAGGGGGGGCTGAGGATGTAGCTCAGTTCAAAGTTTGATCTCCAGTACCACAAATCATCACTGTCATCATCTCATATAATCCTCTCAAAAACCATTTAATCCTTGTCATATACATAAAAGATAGAGATCATGTCCACTTTGCAGATGAGGTCACTGATCACACAACTATTAATTGGCCAATAGAGTATTGAAATCTAGGCCTATCTGGCACTGAACAAAGCTGGCATTTTTGGCAAACACTACATGTTTTCTGGACCCAGTTTGACTCCTATTGAAACTCCCCAGAGCCTATCCTGTCATTTCTATATTTGCTCACTGATTCCCAGTGAAATCAAGGATTCTGAGGGTGTGAAAGCTAGAGGTCAGATGTCAGGCAGCAAAGACAGTTCTCCTCAAAAGACCTGACCCACAGAATTGCTTCAATCTATTTTTATGTTTTGAAGGCTGGCATGAGGTACTGAAACTTCCTGCTTCCTCCCCTGGGTCTCCTTACCTCTCTTTTCCGGCCTGCCCTATCACCTGGGGCCCTTGGGCAGAACCACAGAGTCCAGCTAAAGGGATTTTTTGTGCTTTTGTGCTCTGAGCCACATCTCTGAATAGTAGGTGGAACTTAGAGACCAGCCAAGCAGCCATATCCTGGGCAAAAGCAAGTTTACAACAGCATGTGGCCCCATTTCACTAGAAAACAGGCTACAAAAGATAGAGTTGAGAATCAAGCTGGGAAGATCATGGGGGCCAGATCATGGGAAGCCTTGGAGGCCAGGCCAGCACAGAAGGCCCCATGCTCTAGCTGGTATTTGCCAGTGTGGCTCCTGGAGACAGCTTGCCTCTGGGAGTAGTGATAGCAATAACCAGAACAGGCCTTTTGTGAGAAAATAAAGGTTCCTGGGCAAATGAATTGGAGTACAATGAGGCTGGACATATTTCTTTTATTAAAGCAAGACTCCCCAGATCTGATATGCCCAAGGGGCAAGTCAGTGGGCCACAGTGGAGTCACACTCTCTTGGCAAAGATGGAGACCACCATAGGCAGATCAGACTGGGGAATGGTCAGTCAGTCCTGTGGATTGAGTTCTAAATCAACTTCTTTCTCTCCAATCTGCCACCTCTATCATCCTAGCCCCCCCCCACACTACAACTGGTCTCCCTGTGTCACAGTGTGCTACCATGGCAGTGTAGAGAATAAATGGCTACTTGGAGATGAGTTGGTTCAGTCACCAAGAGGACCAGGTTACTCAACTGAGGGCACCCAGAGTTAGGGAGACTTTAGGAACAGCACCAAAGCCAAGAACTCTCAGACTTTTGTTTAGAGTATCAGCATATAAGCAAGAAAAGCAGTTTGGGAAAGGAACTGTCTCAAGGTTAGGTAGTTTCCTTGAGGAAAGGGAAAGGGACAGACACACCATGTCTCACTAATCTAAACTTCTTGCTTTTTTTTACTGAGCCTGCATTCTTTTGTTTCGCAGTTTAACCAGTCACTCCTCAGCCAAATCCTCCACATCCATGCACCTCCCTGCCCTCAAATTATCTTTCCGATCTAGACATTTTTTTCCTGTGCCTGACCCTGGCCATCCTTCTCTACCAACCTCTTGGCCTGCACCTCTCTCTATGCAAGCACATCTCTAGCTAGGTCATAAGCTCTAGCAATTGCTAACTATGCAGGGTGATTTGCAAAAGACTACTATTCACCAGCAAATATGCTACCAGTCTACCCAAGTTTCCATAGAGAGTTTGTTCTAGTTGTCCTCTCAAAATGTCATTTGCCATTTGTTTGTTTGTTTGTTTGTTTGTTTATTTTAGCACCACACAGGCTTGGTTTTGAGATTAACCACCCTGGTGGTTTCCTTAGTAACTGTTAGAAAATGGCAGAGTGGCATGAGGAATCACCTAGAGAGTGAGACTGCGGGGAAGATTAGAATTTATACATCAGAGTGATAGCAGCAGCTATCTGGAGAGGAGGCTAAATATATAGAATTAGGGTTAAGGTCCCAGTTTCGAAGAAACCATATGGAATGTTTGAAGTCAAAACAGCAAAGACAATCAGCATGGGTATATAGCTGGAGCTGGCATTAGGAAGACCTCAGATCTCATCCTAAATTTCTTTATGGCCCTCACTTCTTGTTTGCAGAGGGCAGGTGGCTGTTTTATAGGAGCATGTGGCCACCTCCAATTCCTGCCTCTAAGGGCACTCATCCTTTATCTTCTGTCTTGGCACCCAACTATGGAGCCCCTGAGGAGCAACGTCACTCTAGGAGGGGCCTTTGCCTGGGCATTTGCTCCAGCTCCCTCTGAGCCCCCGACTGAAGATTCACATACTATGTACCACCCGTGCCCAGGCCCCACCAGAGGTCACCTTCAAGAGTTCTCTGTTCCTTCTAAATTCACATTATAGCCTTTCAGATCCTGTTGGAAGCAGGTGGGGTGAAACAAGATCAAATGTGCTTCTAGCTCAGATAGAGCGAAGTGTGACTTTGAAGCCATAGGGTTTGGTTTGAAATCCAGACTCTGTCACCTATTCACTCTTTGAACTTGGGCAAGTTTTCTAAGCCTCTTTTGAGTCTGTTTCCTCCACTTTAGAATAATAATAGCTTGTGAAGACTTTTTATGAGGCTATGTATGTATAAAAATCCTTCAAATAGCACCTGGAACATGGTAAATGCCACACAAGTGTCACTGGTTAATCCAATTGTTGTTGCCATGAATCTGCCCTCTCCCCTCCAGACAGATCAGCCAAACTGCAGTTCATATTTTAGGAGTGAGGAACTCCTGGGAGTTTAAACTGGTGCTCAGGCCCCTCAGCCAAACGTCTCAGGGCTTCAACTGATTAAGCAACCCACACAGAGCCAAGGCCTGTGGACTCTCCAGTTTGGGGGTGTGTGGCACCTCTGTGAGAACAAAGCTGTCCTAGTGATGCATACAGTCCAGAGGGCAAACTGAGCAGCCACCATGCAGGAGCATAACTGTTTCTTTTCTTTTTTTCTCTCTCTCTTTTTTTTTTGTACCAGGGATCGAACTCAGGACCTTGTGCTTGCCAGGCAGCCGCTGAGCTAAATCCCCAGACCCCATGCAGGAGCATAACTAACAAGTCCTATGGGGTGCTTGCCATGCAGGCACTGTTCACAGTACCTTTACATATGTGGTTTATTTGCCCCTTCTTTTAATCCAGAGGAGAAACCAAAGCACAAAGATGAGGTAGCCTCCTAAGGTCACACAGCTAGTAAATAGCACAGTGGACTCCAGAGTCCATGAGCTTACTCACTTCCTCACATGGGGCTAGCTTGGCCCTGACCATACCAGCACTGACACCCAGGCCTGCACAGGTGACCTGCTACCTATTAGATGAGGCTCAACTCATCTAATAGAACTGCACAGTGTATATGGACAAGGCCCCCAAGTCTAACACTGTTGCGATTGTGGAAAATTAGTTTTGGCTGGCTAAGGAATGTTTCAGAAGGCCAGAGCGTCTAGGCCAGAGTTAAACCCATCCTTCTAAGCAGGATCCTGAGAAGGCAACTTAAAACACCACTGCGTATTGACAAGGTAACAACCAAGGAAGGGACACTACTCAGCAGCTGTAGTCAATGGAGTGCCTTTGGGGTGGGCACCGTGGTTTCCTTTTCCTCTTCTTGTCACCAGCCTAAACCCCAAAATTACTGAAAGCCTATTGTCCTGTCAGTTATACTGCCTACTTGTGAAAGTTAAAGGCTGGATGCTGACTGATAACCACATGCTGTCAGCTGGTTACTACCAAGTAATCATCTGTTATCTGTTCCCAACTGCTGAGGGTAGGGCTCCAGATGAGCTTGACCTGGTCCAGATGCCATATTGATTCCCCAGACAGCCATGGGCTCATTATAATCTCACAATAATGATAAGCACGCACACACAGGCACACATGCACATGTGCGCGCACACACTGAAGCTGTGATAGTTCTGAGCATGCCTAAATTAGGGGTGAAAACAGGTGACACTTCTGGGACATCTCCCTACTCCATCAAAAGCCCTGGTGACAACATTCATATCATACCCCTCAGTAAAAACTCAGACCCTAGACCTGCTTAGAGCCAAGGTGTCCTCAGATCCTGAGCTGCACCTGTCCATTCATTGGCCACCGAGTGAAATTTCTTGCCTTTTCTCAAAGCTGTCTGGTTTTCTGTGAATGGTGAGGAGTAGGAAAAGAAAATTCAGGTTCAGTAACATTATTGACTTCAGCAGCAGCCAAGAACCCCAGCCCTGGCCCAGCCCAAATTCAGGGAGGACACCATTCCAGCAGGGGCTTCATCCAGCCCTGTGTTTGGGACACCCTCTGAAGGACACAGTCCCCATCCCTACTATTCGGCCAACCTGAGCCAAGGTTGGGGTCACCCTGGGAGCCCCAGACACAACCTGTCTTCTTTGAGAGTCCCCAAGTGGACCATATAAGGGATTCTGGGCTGGCCATGCCTTCCAGCTGAATGTCAGGGTTACTTCCTTCCTAGGTTCAGATGGTTGCAGGGGAAGCTGGGCTGAGGTTGGAGGGGGCAGACAGCGGAAAAGGGAAGAAGCCCGGGAGTCTGGAAGCACAAATTGAGGCCACAGAGAGAAGTGGGGAATAAATGAGGTAAGGAGCTCTGCCAGAGGCCACAGTCTGGAAGCAGCCCGGGCAGCCCTGGCCTCACCTTCTTTTCTCAAGGCTTCTAAGCTGCTCCTAGGAAATGCATCGGACCCCAAACTAATCCTGCATGAGAGATATTCTGGTAACTTTTGTTTCTGATATAATTTCAGACTTACAGATTTGATATAATTTTAAACTTACTTGATTTATATGTTTTATTAAAATAAGCAGTGGGCATGAGGGCCTTTTGCTCATGAATCCCTTGATGGATATTTCCTAGGAACATTCTCTGACATTAGCAAAATTAGCAAAACAGCAGAAATACAAGATTTTTGTCTAATCATGGGCCAGACTCAAATTTTACCAATTGTCCTACTCCTTGAGCTTATTTTTATAACCTTTTTTTCTTGTTACCAGTACTGAGAATGGTACCCAGGGCCTAGCACATGTTAGGCAGGCACTCCACCATTCGGCTACATTGCCAGCTCTGTTTTATTTTTTATTTTAAGACAGGGCCTTGCCAAGTTAACCAGGCTGTCCTCATACTTGTGGTCCTCCTGCTTCAGTTCCCCTAATAGCTGGGATTGCAGGTGTGTGCCATCACACTCAGATTATCCTCCTTTTGATGACTAGTCACATGGCTAACAAGTGGATGCAATTTCTATGTAAAACATTATAGATAAGCCCAAGGTAGTCCTGTCTGAACATCACCCTCAGTTCCAGTCCCTCTAACCTGACAAGACATTACAGCATAACAGGGAGGAGCACGATGCCTCTGCCACTTACCAGCTGTGTGACTTTGAGCAAGTTTATTGAACTTCCTATTTCTGTCACCTGTACAACAGGAATGATAAGAACCTCATAGTTACTGTACAGTTAGAGGTATTAAGTGAATTCATTCCAACAATATACTTAGAACAATACCTGGCACATTGTTAAGTAACCGATAAATGTTAGCTGTTCTGATCACCCTGTTGGGCCTCACCCGGGAGACTCCAAGGGAATACAACATGCGAACGTTACCAATGCTCCTGCCACTGTACCAGCACAGTAGGCCCAGTGACCATCCCACCCTTTGCCCTCTCCAGGCCCCACCTCATAACCCCAGCACTTAGAGAGGGCTTGAGTCCCAGGAGGATTCTGAGCTATACAACAAGGAACAGTGGAAGGGACAGGGCTGGTCCTTGGGCCTCCCTGTGACTTGAGCCAGCCCCAGCCTGGGCCACTGCCTGAGCCCCATGGGATATCTGGCCTGGCTGAGCCTGCTCTTCTGACAGTCTGGTGGCCATCCAGGAGATTTTGGAGCAGGGTGCTTGGGGGACATTCTGAGGACTGCAATACAGAGGAGGAAATGGTCCTTGTCCCTGGCAGACTGGCTCAGCAGACAGCTGTAGGGGCCCTCCTTCCTGTGAGGGTCTGGGGCCAGGTTCAGATCTCTGAGCCTCCCATCTCCCCAAACCACAGCCCAAAGGTGTGAAAGAATGAAAAATAACAGGGGGAGGGGTGGCAGAGAAGAGCCAGGTGCACATTTCACACCTTGACCACAGGTGGGGCCCAGAGCAGCTTCATTCTGACTAACTTCCTCTTCAGGTTCCCCTGCTGACTATTCTGGAGGGGAGAAGCAGGAGGGTACAGCCAGAACTCACATCTAGGTCCTTGTTCTCTCCAAAGGCTGGGCCTTGTTCTGACCTGCTCTGGGGGCTGCTTGGGACTGGAAAGGACCAAATTAGAGGGCCAGACAAGGGTTTAGCTCAGCCCCATGACACAGGAAGTTTCCAAGGTATGTCAGCTGTAAAAGATGGCAGAAAGTCATCACAGTCCTGCTATTCTGAGGCTCAGGAGGGGTTAGTTTGGAAAGTTACCAGAGAGAAAAAAGATGGCTACATGATGGGCATACAAAATGTCTGCTGTCCACAGAGTAACCCTGTCAAATGCATACTATCCTTAGGTCCATTTTTCAGAAGAAGAAACTGAAGTGCAGAGATGAAATGATTTGTCTAGGAACAGCCAGCTAGGCAGCCAGAGGATCTGGCTCACATTGAGAATTCTCTCCCCTACCCCATCAAAACCAGGGACCTCTAGGCCTCCAGCCACTGCCATACCTGCAACATCCCACAAGGCACCATCCTCTGTCATGGCCTCCCCTGATATGAATGGTTCTGGGTGGCTCTAGGTCCATGGCTGCTGTCTCACTCATTCAGCATTTTCAGTTGCACTCCTATTAAGCACGTGGCCTTGTATTAGGAGCCTTCAATCTTAGTTATCTTGATTTGTCTTGTAACAACACTGCTGAGGAAACCAGATCGAGATGATTCTGTGATTTGTCCAAAGCCACACAGCTCAAAAGAGATGGAATCGGACCTATAGTCTAGACAAGCTGAGCAGGTCTCCAGGAAGAGTGAGAGCCCAGGCTGGTCTGTCAGGAGTTGGCCCTGACACTGGACACTGGAACTCAGCAAGAAAAGTTCTCCACATCTTTCCAAAGCTCCTTCTCTGATCTTCTGTGTATCTTTCCTAGAAACCTGGGAAGTAGGGACTCATCATCCCTGTGTAATGCATGAGGCCAGAGCCCAGTAAAGAGACCAGGGACCCCCAGGCCTTAATATTTCACACAGACCAGTAATATTCCAACATCTATTTGAAGGACTCACATTGGATTGTCATCTTCTGCCAGCACAACAGATTTCTGAACAACTATTTTTTCTATCATTTCTTTCATAAAGCAAAGGCCTTTATAACACTGAAAAGGGAATGAAGAACATAACTGTAGATTAAGTCCTTTAAAACTAGCAAATACAGTTTTTTGTGATCATTTTTCTCATCCATAGAAATCCAGTAACCTCAAACCTCTTATAGACCAGCATGGAGAACCCATGGTCTCAGTTCCTGTCCCTTTTTCACCTACATAGTCAGCCCTTTCCACATCCTACGCCCCCCCATCCTACACCCCAACCTTTCCACATCATACAGCCTGATGTGGAAATCCTCCCAGTCTCCCCCCTTTGCACTACTCCTCCAGGTCCTCAGTTCCCTCCGGCCTGAACTCTGAAGGTGATGAGCTGTTTCAGAGCAAAGCCTGTCTATCTGTCCACAGAAGGAGGAAAAGGGCCTTGCTGCTGGACAAGTCAAATCAATAAGCTGGAACCAAATTCTAGACATGAGCCTGGAGCCTTTGGCAGATCATCCAGCTGAAAACTGTGCCCCAAAGCCACAGGCTGGCATTTGGGGGAGAGAAGAAATAAGGAAATTGCAGGAGGCAAGTTAGGGTCAGCCTTGCCCACTCAAAAGGAAACAGGGTGATAGGGAGCAGAGATGAGGGGACAGAGGAACTGTGGGAAAGTGGAAGAGGAATTGCTCCACACCTCTCAACCATGAGGTGACTGATTTGATGCACTAATACCACCCTATAGCTTTTCCTTAAAATCAGCACACCTCCCCAACCTCATTCTTTTTCTTCACACCCCAGAAGCAAAATGCTGTTGTGAATTTGTCGTCTCTAGTCTTTGTCTTACACTTTGAGGATAAAGTTATACCCATATCCAAAACAATATGTTGCTGTCTTGTGTGGTGGTTTATAGAATTTACATAAGGGATGTCAAACTATACACAATATTTTATAACTTGCCTCATCCGTCTTGTGAGCAATGGCTTCTCTGGATGCATTCATGGTAAAAAAATATGTAGTTTCAGTTCATTTGATCTTTAGCTGGATGAATTATCAGTTATTCATTTAGAAGAAACAGAAGGCAGTGTGATGAGTCAGACAGCTCAGTCCCCACACTCACCCATACTCACATGTCTGATGATGGTCTTCCCCATTCTGAATCATCTTTGGGGACAGCCCACCACCTCAAGACGGACTTGTTCTTAGAATGAGACAGTGTCAGAGAAAGCACGTGAAGCAACATCTGGCTCTTAGTGAGTTCATTATTAACACTTTCCTTTCTCCTGTTGTTTATTGGGAAGAGGCAATGGCAAAGAACTGGACAGAGTTGGGGTGAAAGATTTGTTCAAAATATTTTAATTTTTCAAGAAGGCTAATCTCCTTTATTGGCAATACAATTCATGATTCAGTCTATACAATCATGTAAAGATTAACTCTACTCCAAATAGTACTCATGTACTTGCTGTCTTATGTACATAAGACTTATGTACAGTAGATGATGAACACACCAGCTAACTTATTAAGCATAGACTAGAAGGAGGAGCAATTCTCGCCCTTGGCAGGCAGGGCTGCCCTCGTCTCCCTGCTGTGTGGCTTCCTTTTAGTTCTCTCCACCCCACCCACCCAACCACCCTATGCCCTTCCCTAGGGTCCAGGCTTTCTGATCCTAGGTTCCTGGCAACTGCCCTAGAAAGGCTTTACCCAGTCACCAGGATGGCTGAGGTAGGAACTCTGTGACCTGGGTCTAGATGTGTCTGTAGATCTTCCAGCCTCTGGAAGAGGCTGTGGTGAGAACTGCATGAAACCCTCACTTCCTCTGTGCACTGCAGGTTCCCAACCACAAGCACCAAGGCAGAAGGGCAAGCAGCATGCAACCCAGCAACAAGAGCACCAGCATGACCATGGTCCTTGAGGTAAGTGCCGCTGCCCAGCCCCACCAGAGCACTGTTAAGAGTGGCCATTTCAAGGCACTAGGAACAGCAGGACTGGTCCAGAGCCCTGGAGGCACCAGAAGCTTGATTGAGGGAGCAGGTGAAATGCACTAGATAGGGAATTGGGAATTGACCAACTTGGCCATTGACCACAGGCAAGTTTCCTCCTCCACTCTGGCTTGGGCACCTCATTTCCAAAATGCAGGGGTGTTGGGAAGAAGATCTTGTTGACCTCTAAGTCTCCTTTCAGCTCTGATTTGGTGCTTCTGTTCTTGCATCTAGCACTAAGGAGGCCTGCATCTCAGGTGGTTCAGGGACGAACTGGGGGGAAAAGAAGATCCCTCCCAGCTGGGTGTGGCAGTGCAGCTGTAGTCCCAGCTACTCTGGAGACTGACACAGAAAGAGCCAGGAGTTTAAAACCTGCCTGGAAAGCAGAGGGATATTCCATATCAAGAAGGAGAAAGCCCGGACCACATAGTGAGATCAAGGCCAATCTGAACCACATAGCGAGACCCTGTCTCCAAAAAACAGAGAGAGAGAGAGAGAGAGAGAGAGAGAGAGAGAGAGAGAGAGAAAGAG
>PVJX010031839.1:0-20999 GCA_004027295.1 Dolichotis patagonum | reverse complement strand
AGGAACGGGAGCAGATGCAGCGCTACAACCAGCGCATGATAGAGCAGCTGAAGGTGCGGCAGCAGCAGGAAAAGGCGCGGCTGCCCAAGATTCAGAGGAGCGAGGGCAAGACGCGCATGGCCATGTACAAGAAGAGCCTGCACATCAATGGAGGGGGCAGTGCCTCCGAGCAGCGTGAGAAGATCAAGCAGGTGGGGGCTGGGCCTGTGCCCAGGGGTATGTAGGGGTGGGCCAGACAGGCTTGGCAGAGCCTTGCACAGTTTGGGAGAACATAAAATACAAGAGCAGCACGAGACCTTGGGGGGAGTTGTGCAGGCTGCCTCATTAGCCCCATGGTGAATTCAGGCCTGGTCAGCACAGAAGGGTTGTGGCATTGTGCTATGGACTTTGTCACACAGCATCCCCTTCACACACTGGGGCTTTCACACTGCAGGTTCCTCTGCTGGTCAACCCCTTCCTCTCATCCACCAAGGCCCTGCTTCCAGGTCATCTAGGGGCCCAGGCACCTGTGACTCCTGTGCACCCTGTCCTAACACCTGTCACATTACAGTGTCAGGTCCCCACCAATCTGGGGACACCTTGAGGACAGGCCCTGAGTATCAGCTCAGAATGAGAACTTCTGTCAGTGGTTGCACGGTAGCTCAGTGGTAGAGTACTTGCCTAGCATGCAAGAGGCCCTGAGTTCAGGCCCCAGCACCACATCAAAACAAAGAAAACAGTGGGGTATAGCCCGAGGCAGTGCTGGGCACTGGGGCTGTGCTGGGCACTGGGGCTGTGCACAGGCACTGTTGGCTTCCCCAGGGCAAGGTAAGATGAGCCCCCCAACCATCCAGCCTGGGACCCACCCTCTGTCTTGTGCAGTTCTCACAGCAGGAGGAGAAGAGGCAGAAGTCAGAGCGGCTGCAACAGCAGCAGAAACATGAGAACCAGATGCGGGATATGGTGGCGCAATGCGAGAGCAACATGAGCGAGCTGCAGCAGCTACAGGTATGGCCTCCTTCGCTGCCTCAGTCTCCCCAGGGACGTCAGGGCACAGGCCAGAGGTTCTCTCTCATGCAAGCCCAGAGTGAACTGGACCCAACCCTGCTGCACTGATCTCAGGTGGTGTGATATTGGGCAAATCATCAATCACCGTCCCAAGCCATGCTTTTGACGGGGTGAGGATTCCTGTTTTGCAGGATTGGGGTGTGGATTTGTGAAGGAGATGATGGGGCTCAAGATGCCTTGTCTATGTCCATAGCTGGCATACTGCTGGTTTCTGTCAGAGGAGGACACTCCTCTCCTGGTGACTGCTTCTCGTAAGTCCCTGACCTCTTCAGGCTTCCAGGTTCCTGGGTTTGCTCCATGCCTGAGGGTCACTGCAAACCAGGGCTCAGAGGTTCCTCACTGGTACCTGAGCACTCTGACCTTGGCCTCCCGCTTCCCAAAGGCCTGAAGCTGATACTTGGAGCCCCCTTGTGGTGGAGTGAGTCATTGTCAGGCCTGAGGCATGAAGCCAACTTCACCTCTGTGGGCCTCAGGAAATTGCTCAAGCTATGGTTCCACCTGGCAATTTCTGGAGAAGCAGGGGGCATGCAGGAAATACTACAGGTATCAGAGCTTGCCAGGCAAAGACTCTGTTGTTTGCCACTCTGATTTGACTTTTTTTTTTTTTTTTTTTTTGCTACAGTACAGGGTGTTGAACCCAAGACTTTTCCACTATAGCCCAGGCCTTTTCCAAAAGTTTATTTTGATAGAAGGTCTTGCTAATCACTCAGTTTCCCAGGTTGGGCACAAGCTCATGAGCCTCCTGCCTCAGCCTCCCAGAGTGCTGAGATTACAGGTGTGCACCGTCATGCCCAGCTTGCCCCTGTGTGAATTTAGTCAAGCCACTCGCATTTTTGCATTCTTGCATCTTGGATTACTGTGAAGCTCAGCTGAGGACAACCCATGTAAAGCGCCATATACAGCAGGCTACAGGCCTCCATACTGCTCTATTACTCCTAACTGTGCCAATTCCTAAACGCCCAGAAGCCTTTAGATTGAAACTCAAAATAATTCCCCAAAGGGTTCTACTTTCCCCCTGGTTTATTCATAGACTGATTTTTGCACAGGGATTTCCCACTTCTGCCTATGAAAGATTTCTGATAAAATGTGTGACACAGGTAACTTACCTCAAAGAGCACAATAGGGTTTGGCAAATCTCATCCATGTCCCTGCCCCTCGTCCCTTGCCAGGTTGGGATTTACCTCAGTAGTAGAGTGCTTGCTCAGCATGTGTGAAGCCCTGGGTTCAAATCCCAGTACTGAAAAAAAAATTCAGATAATGAAAAAGCAGCCAAGATAAAGTTACAGAATTATGGTAAATACCACACCATAAGACGGTAGTTATTACTGTTAATATTGTAGAACATCCCTCTAGGCACTTCGTGGGGCACCTGTAGGGCTCTGTGTATATAAGGTTATAATCAAGGGAACGTCTCACACACCCACCCACATTCACACTGGTGGTGCCCCTGGGGCTCCAGTATCTGTTTTCGATGCCTCTTCCTTCTGATTTTCACACCGGTTCTGCCTGGAATTTGTTCCAGAATGAAAAGTGTCACCTCCTGGTAGAGCACGAAGCCCAGAAGCTGAAGGCCCTGGACGAGAGCCATAACCAGAACCTGAAGGAGTGGCGGGACAAGCTTCGGCCACGAAAGAAGGTAGCCACGTGGGCCTGGGGACGCGGCGTGGGCTCTGCTCCAGCTGTGCCACGTGTTTTTCCCTAGGCCACTTTAGGTTCCCCCTGATTTTGGTGGATCATTGTTTGTGGTGTCCCTAAAATGGGTCTCCACCCACTTCACCAGTGGTAGCCAAACACTGCAGCGGCAGCCTCTCTGCTGCTTGGCTGTTCTCACAGACTCAGGGGTGCCGCCTCATGGGCCCAGAGAACCTGCAGTGTAGGGGAATCAGCCTCCTTGCCAGGCCAGCAAGGGCTTTTCTCTTAGAGGAAGTTATTCTGTGAGGTCAGAGCCCAGCACCAGGCAGATCACTTTCCAAATGAGTTTACCATTGCATGTAACAAATTGCCACACACGTCCTGAGTGGAGAGGGCCTTCCTAGCGTGTGCAGCGCTCTCTGTGCAGTCCCCAGCACCACACAAACAAAACCCAAACCAAACACACACACACCAGTCACCAGCTGAAGCCCACACCCTCTTACCTCCTAGTAGTGAGATACAATAGAGACAGAGACATAGCTCAGAAGTCCAGGCGGGCTCCCACTGTCCACTGATAGGCTCTCATGAGGCTGCCAGGTTGGGCCTCTGGGGTGCCTCTGGGGAAGAACCACCCCCAAGCTCATTTAGGATTTGACAGAATCCAGATCCAGGCTGGCTATCAGCCAGAGCCCCTCTCTGCCCTGGAGCGACCCACATTCCTTGTCGTGTGGCCCTCTGCTCCACACAGCACCAGTGTCTTGAGGTCTTCTCATGGTTTCAGTCTCTGTGTTCCCCTTTTCTGCTGCCAGTGGGAAGAAACATGTAAAAGGCTCACGTGAGGAGAGGAGGCTGGCGGGGTAGCCTCCTGCCCTGCAGAGAGGAGATCATAGTCACAGGTTCCACCTGCTTGCAGATGAGCTGGGAAAGTGACACAGGAGCCTGTCAGACTTGCACATTCACAAACAGGCGCTCCTTCCGTCCTGAGGATTGAACCCAGGGCTCTGAGCGGGTAGGACGAGTGGTTGCATCTTTATTGTTGTCTTTTCTCCGTTGCCACACATCTTGAGCAGGTCACATTCCCCATCTCAGTTTCTTGCCCTCATGTTCATTTCTCAGTCTACTGTGGCTGCTCCTGGCAAGGTCAGTAACAAAACCCTGGCAGCTCATAGATCGGACTTGCTTGACTTGACCTCTGGGTGGAAGCCAGCACCATCCAGCAGCCCTCCCTGTCCTGTCTGTCCTCCTGGGCCAGCTTGGCTGGCTTCTTCCCTGCTGCCAGGCCCCCTGCAGCTTCCTGAACCCCCAGTGACATCTGACCCAAGTCTGTTCTCAGCCTTCTGTGTGATTTGGACTTTCTGAGCTCACTTATTTCACAGCTTCATCTACACCCTACGAGCCATGCCCCCAAGTCTCCACCTGCCACGGTGACTGCCCTCCTGCCTGGCACTCAATCTCCTGGACTCCTCTGCCCAACAAAGGTCCCACCTGCTCCAGTGTCATGTCCCAGACACAGCTCATCACTTCTGCCACAGATCTGTTTTCCTGTGTGCTATTTTTTTTTTTTAAAGACAGAGTCTCGCTCTATAATTCAGGCAGGCTTTGAACTCAGTATGTAACCCAGGCTGGCTTCATACTTGCAGCAATCCTCCTGCCTCAGCCTTCTAAGTGCTAGGATTACAGATGTGTGCCACACCTCTAGTCCCTAGCCTGTGTTTTTTCTCCTTGGTGAATGCCATCTCATTTTCCTGGATGCCCAGGCGTCCAACCTGAGCATTATCCTCTTCTCTCCTTCCCTGCCCTCTTGCTGTGTCATGTCAATCACCTGTCTCTGTCCCGTCATCTGCTTCCATGTTACCCTTTCTCCCAATTAGGCCTCATTGCTTCCCACCTCATTTACCCAAACTGCCCTCTAACTGGGCTCCTGATACACCTGCCCTTGGCGCCCCTCTCCCACCCACTGTTCCCCACCCAACTGTCTGACATGAACCATATGAGCTGTAGCCTGGTGGTTCGCAAGCTTCCTGGTTTCAAGACCTGCCCCTACTTTGAAAGTTACTCAGACTCCAAAGAGTTTTGGGTTACATTCATGGAGATTTGTTACCATTTTAGAAAATTAAGCTGAAAATTAAAAAAAATTTCACTAATCCCTTATAAATAATAACAAAATATATTACATGTTTGTATAAATAACATATTGGTGAAAAATGATTACCTTTTCCAGACAAGATCGTCAAGAGTATTCAGGGTGGTTTGGCTGTAGACTCTCAAACTAAATTAGTGAGAAGATTGACACATTTAGCAAAATCTACTTAATGTTTCAAAGACTTCTGAATTCTTACTTCTTTTGGCATTTGATCTGTTGTGATATGTTATCTCAGTTACAAGTTTATGAAGAAAATCGGCTTCCTACAGATAAGTACTAGGAAAAGGAAAGAGTATTTTAATAGCCTTTTCAGATAATGATGCCTGTAATCTCAGCACTTCGGAAGCTGAGGCAGGAGGATCATTGTGAGTTCAAGGCCAGTGAGATACATAGTGAGTGTAAGACTACCCTGAACTACATAGTGAAACCCTAAGAGCTGGCCGTATAGTTCAGCTGCACAAGCACCTGCCTGGAAAGCACAAGGTCCCAAGTTCAATTCCTAGTACTAAAACAAAAGAAAAAAGTTATGTATGTCCCTTAATAATACACCAGAATGCAACAGATGGCAGCCCTCCCTCTCTCTCTCTCTCTGCTAGGGATGGAACTGAGAGGCTCCCATATGCAAGGCAAATGTTGTAATACTGAGTTGCTCCCCCAGCACTATGGCACAGGTTTCTGCAAGGCTAGTCGTAGATAAAACCTGCATCCACACATCAGTGAACTCTTGTCATCTGTTGATAAAACCCACTTTCTGTCTTGTATTTTAGGTGGAACTTCCCCTACCCAGGATCTTGCCATTAGTCATTTGGAAAATACTGGTTCGCAGAGTTAATTCAGATTTTCCAAATGTTGACACATTATGATATTCAAGTATCATGTCAGCTGGGTGTAGTGGTACAGGCCTGTAATAGTATTATGGGAGGCTGAGGCAGGAAGCTCACAAGTTTGAGCTCAGCTTTGGCAATTTAGTGACTTAGACTCTGGCTTAAAATAAAAGGCAAAAAAGGGCTGGGAATATAGCCCTGTTTGAAGGATTTAATCCCAGCACCACACACACACACACAATCACATCACCAGGTGTGGCGGCACATGCCTGCATTCCCCAGCCACTCAGGAAACTGAGATAAGATGATCACAAGTTTGAGGCTAGCCAGAGCAACTTAGTGAGAACTTTTCTCAAAATCAGAAAAGTCTAGGGAACTAGCTCAGTGGTAGAGTGCCCCTTCGTTCACACCCTAGTACTATCACACACACACACACACACACACACACACACACACACACACAGTGTCCATTAATATCACCCTTGATCTCATCAGAAAAATCCTTAAATGCTGAAAAGCTCTCAGACCCAGTGCCGTGGACACAGGCTTTCCAAGATTTTAATTTTCTCTTGATTACTTAAATTTTGTCATTGTTGTTTTTCTTGGCATGATTTGGTCATTTTGCTCTTTTATGAGGAAATGTTTGCAAATACCTGTAGTCATTTTACAAATGACATAACAGCAGTTAGTTCAGCTCATCACTCGCGCTTGCCCAAGGACAGCCCTAGGCAGCCACCATACTTCGACAGCTAGCAGAAACGCACATGACATGACACATATTTCACTGTGCAGAATAGTAGAGGTATGCCCTTGAAGGTCACGATCTGAAAACCAATCGTTTGCGTTGCTTCATCAGCTGATCTTTATTTGGGTTTGGGTTTTTGTTTTTGAGAGGGTCTTTTATACCATTGACTCAAATCTCTACAGTGAAAGGGGTAAGTTATGTCTTCATCTGAGGACAGTGTCAGAAGTGCTTGGCTGCCTGCCCCCATCTGGGTTCCTAGGAGTCCATGGACCACACTTTGAGAACCACTGCTCTTTGTTTCATCTCCTGTGACCTTGCCCCATACTTGCGCTCTAAACAGATTTTGGTACTCAGATGTTTAACTGTCCACACAACCTGTGCTGCCCTTCTTCCCTGCTGGGCTTTTGTCCAGGTTGTTCTCTTTTTGTCAGAAATTCTTGGGCCGGGGATTTAGCTCAGTGGCTTAAGTGCCTGCCTGGCAAGTGCGAGGTCATGAGTTCGATCCCCGGCACCAAAAAAAAAAAAAAAAGAAATTCTATACCCATCAGCCTTTGCATGGCCAGCTTCAGTATCCAGTGTGCTCCACTTAGGCTGGGTGACTGAACTCTGGGGCTCCAGCGACTCCCTGTCTGCACCCTGTCCTTGTACTTACTATGTGGTGGTGCCATTTTCTGCCATCTTTAGCTTGGTTATTGTCTATTTGTTCACCCACTTGTGTCCCACACCATTGTAGTCACTAGAGATCCTACCCTGATCAAAACAGACGTGTCCCCCTCGGATCTAGTGATGGGCAGAGCGGCAGGGAAGGGAACAGGGCTGGGGTGGCAAAGGGGCCTGCTCCACGTGGTTGGATGTGATGCCTGCGTGAAGTTCTGGAGGACAGGAGGGAGCAAGCCATCAGATTCCTGGGGGGAGCATTGTCAGCATGGGATAAGCAAGTGCAGAGGCCTTGAGGCAAGAGTGCTTCTGCCATGGTTGAGGAACAGGGAGGCTGGGGAGGCTGGAGCAGCGTGGTTGTGATGATGGGGGGGCAGTGAGAGGTAGAGATGGGGGCAAATGGGGGCCTGTGTAAGTCTGGCTTTTCCTCTGCATGAGATGAGCACCACTGGAGGGCTCTGAGCAGAGGGGGACATGCTGTGACTCAGAGCATGTCCCTTTTTACAAAGGGACCCTTTGGCTGCTGTGGAGGTCAAGGTGAAAACAGACCAGTAAGGGAACTAGGAAAATCTAGTTTGAAAAATGATGCAAGCTTAGGCTGAGACGGTGTCAGGAGACGTGGAGAATTCACACATCTCCTCTCTCCAGAGCACTTTATAGAAGTCCTTGCTGGTCACCAGTGTTGGAGTGTTAGGCAGGGCAGAGTGATTTATTTAAGGAATTGGCTCACGTAATTGTGGCAGCTGCTAAGTCTGAAAGCTGCAGGGCAGGACCTGAGCTAGAGACCTTGGGAAGAGCTAATGTTGCAGCCCGGAGGTAGAATTCCCTCTTCCTCAGAGGGACCTGGTTAGGTACTGGGACCTGAACTCAGTGACTACTGCTGAGCAATATCTCTAGCCCTTTTTGTTTTTTAAGACATAATCTTGCTGAGTTGCTCAGGAGAGGCTTGAGTTCATGGTTCTCCTGCCTCAGCCTCCCATGTAGCTGAGATTACAAGCATGTGCCACCATGCCTGGCTAATGTACTGATTTAAATATTAATCATATCTAAAAATATAACCCCCCCTTTTTTTTTCTGTGCTGGGATGGAGCCTAGTTCCTCATGCATACAAGATAAGGGCTCCAACACTAAACTACGTCCCCTGCCTTAAAAAGAATCCTGATGGTAACATCTGGACTCATGTTTGGCCAGACAGCTGGGTACCATGGCCTCACCCAGTGTCACATAAGATTAACCAACACTAGCTTGGTGTGGTGGCACATGCCTATAGTCCTGGCATTCTGGGAGGCTAAGACAGTAAGACCACAAGTTTGAGACCCAAACTTAGCAAGAACTTTTCTATTTAAAAAAAAAAGTTGAAGGTATGTGTGTGTATTATGTATGTATGTATATGTAAAGGGCTTGAGATTTAGCTCAGTGTGAAAGATCTGGAGGTTCAATCTCTAGTACTGCAAAAAAAAAAAGATTAACTGTCACAGGGTCTGTGTGGTCTATAGAGATATCAGTATTGTACAATATTATGCCCTTGGTATAGTCAGAGACACTACCTGAGCTCTCCGAGGGGAATTGCCCCAGTTACCCTTGATCTCATTTCCCACATTCAGCTGTCGCATCTCTGTTCCACTTGCTGCACCTGTGATCAGGACAGGAGGTGGCTAGCTGCCCACCTCAGCTCTGTAATGGCCTTGGAAGTCCTTGCGTCGAGACTTTTGTCCTGGTGCTAATGGAGCTTTCTGGCTGGCTTCCAGCCAGAGCCCCAGACCTTCCTGTTAGCTGGCCCGCACAGTTTCTGTAACCATGGCCTGCTGGGACGTCTGATACTTGACACTCAACCCAGTGATATTCCTGCTGACATAGGAGGACTCTGGCATCAGGCAACCAATTTCACCTGGTCCTCTTACCTGGGGCATTTCCCCTAGCAGCTGCCTTACATGGGGGCCTGGGCTGAGGGAAGGCACTGTAAATATGTGGTTGGGGTGGTGACGTTGGATTTTGCCTGTGGGAGCTGCCTTTTTGCAGAATTCTATGTTCAATTTTTCTGTTATTAGGTACCTCAGTTGGTGTTAAAACACTGACCCAGGGTGATGGTTTACATTCTGGAATAAATGGTTTCTTATACTCCTGCATGATAGTCAGATGCCTTGAGCTCCCTCACTTTTATAGGGAAGTGATTGTACATTGTGGAGTATTTTTTAGTAAAATACAGGGCAGGGATTTAGCTCAGTGGCACAAGCGCCTGACTGGCAAGCTCAAGGTCATGAGTTTGATCCCCATTACAAAAAAACCAAAAAAAGAAAGAAAGATCCAGAGTGCCAGGCTGGTTACGCACACCTATAATCCCAGCACCTGGGAGACTGAGACAGGAGGATCACCTGAGTTTGAGGCCAGCCTGGGCTACATAGTGAGACCCTGTCTTAAAAGGAAAAGAAAAAATTATGCAAGTTTCTTTCTTTCAGGTAAGTATAGAATGCCTGGTAGGGTCAATAAAGTGTTGCTTGGGTCATCACTAACACAGAATGAAACCACCCACAAGTTACGTCTTCCCGGCTGAACTCTGGCTTTTGGGGCTGCAAATGTAGAGGATAGTTCTTTTCTTAAAGCAGGTGTTAACACACTCCTCCCTGTGGGGCAAATCTGGTCTCTCCCTGTATCTGTAAACAGTTTTATTGGACACAGCTGTGTTATTTACATTTGATCCCCGTTGACTCTGTACTGCAGTGATAGCTGAGTTAGCTGCAATGGTGTCCTTGTGGCCTGCAAAGCCAGAAGTGATTACTGTCTGGCATAACAGGAAGCAGCTTTTTGACTCTCTAATCTTAGAAGGTTACACAGAGAAGATTATCTGTGGTGGGAGAAGAAAGTAATATTTAAGAGGACAGGCCTTGGCGTCAGATGTGTGGATAGTCTTAACTTTCCTGTTACATGCTGAGTAACCCTTATTTGGATTTCTTGGGGCCAGAAGTGGTTTGGTCTGTTTCAGAGTTTGCATATTTGCATGTATGAAATGAGAGGTCTTGGAGAAGGGACCCAAGCCCAAACATGGAATTCATTTGTTTCACATCACCTGAAGGTAATTTCATACAGTATTTTCAGGTCACCTGCCTCTGACTGAAACCCGTTACACGAAGTTAGGTGTGGATTTTTCTACTCACAGCATCAGACTGGTGCTCAAGAAGTTTCAGATTCTGGAGTATGTAGGATTTTGTATTTTTGGAGGAGGGATGCTCAGGCTATACTAGCTGTAAAATCTTGGACAAATTATAAACTACTTTGTGCTCAAAAAGTGGTAGCTGTTATTATTAATATTCCCGTTAGGAGGTGTAGCTCAGTGGTAGAGCACTGGCCTAGCATAAACAAGGGCCTGGGTTCAATTCCCAGCCACCAAAAAGGAAACAGCAACAACTAAACACGTATTCCTAGAGTGAAGGTCGCAAACTATGGTCAGAAATGGTTTGTTACATTTGTTTTGTTTGTTTGTTTTTTTTAATCGATACCGGGTATCAAACTCACGAGCACGCACTTGCAAGGCAGGCGCTATGCTGCTGAGCTAAATCCCCAGCCTGGTTTGTTACATTTGACCAGCATTTTAAAATTTGCCAGCCTTTAACTCTAAGGATATTTTACATAGAAATCTGGATTTCCAGTTTTGTTTGAAAATCCAGGAGTTCTGGCAGCACTGTCTTCGCTTCCTTTATGAGTTGAAGGCTTATAATTGGAGAACTTTTAAGAAATCTTTCTTAATTTGTGACTTCAGTGTGTGGAATGTGCCATTAGTCCCAGCTATTCAGGAGCCTAAGGCAGCAGGATCACTTGAGGCCAGTAATTCCAGGCATCCTGGGCAACATAGTAAAACACACAGAAAAATGGGCATGGTAGTGCACACCCATAACCCCTGCACCCTGGAAGGCTGAGGCAGGAGAATGGCAAATTACAGCCCAGCCCTGGCAACTTAGCGACTTAATGAGACCCTGTCTCAAAATTTTAAAAGAGCTGGATGTAGCTCAGTGCAGTAGCCCTGGGTTCAAGCCTCAGCACTGGGAGGAAAAAAAAATCACACTACATAGAACTGCAGTCCTACCACACATCTTTAGAACTCAGTCTTCAGAGTAGAGCAGAGGCACATGTACTGTGATTTCAGGGTAGTGGCACTCGGCAGCTCTGCTCCCCTCACTGTTAAAGCTCTCCCCATCTTCGCCCTCCGGGTTCCCTCCATGAGTCTGGCTGCTTTCCTGCCAGAGACTTTGCCTCTGCCTGCCTGCCCGCCCCACCCCCACTGGCATTCCCCAGACTGCACCTCACAGAGGCCTGGAGATGCTGCGGAGTAGGAGAGGCCAGAGGAAGGGGGAGGTGGGGCTTAGCTTCCTGGAGGGGTCCTGCATTTGGGAGACCTGTATGTGGCCTGTGCACCTCCACTGAGCACCATCTGCCTTGTCTCTCCCCAGGCTCTGGAAGAGGATTTGAACCAGAAAAAGCGGGAGCAGGAAATGTTCTTCAAACTGAGTGAGGAGGCAGAGTGCTCCGTCCCCACCACGCCGAGCAAGGCCACCAAGTTCTTCCCCTACAGCTCTGCAGACGCTTCATAACACCCTCGCTCTGTGCCAGTTTGAATCCAGCCCCCTGCCCAGTGCCACCCGGTGTGCTCCACACGCCTGCCTGGCGCTCCTGACTTCTTGCTTGGTCATGAAGGGCGAAGTTACTACGTGGTACCTTCCCCTAGTATGTCCTCATTGAGCACCACATCCTGTCAAGCTGTGCGTGACCTGGGCTCTCAGGGAGATCAGGGGCCAGGAGGACTGGGTGTGCTGTGGCCCCCTTGTTTGCCAAAACACCAATTTTGCTGTTGGCACAGAGTGCTGCCGATGAAGTCGCAATGGGCTCATCCATATTGTGGTGCTTGGTTCTTTCTCAATTTCTTGCAGTGTCAGACAGGAACCTTAGCAGCCATTTCAGTTCCCAGCAGAGGCAGCTGGCAGCCAGCTGCTCAGGGGATGGTCCTTATTCCCCTGGGTCCCCCAGCCTGCTTTCTACTTCAGCCAAGGCTGTGTGCATGTGGGCAGAGGAGATGAAGGAGTAGCCTGAAGTGTTTGCTCTGCTGTACTTGCATTTCAGGCCATCTCCTGTTCCCTTCCCAGTGTGTGTTCATACTTGTGTGTGCGCGCGCGCGCGCACACACACACACACACACACACACACACACCCTGGCACTGTGAGGCTTGCCTGTGCCCTGAGCTGCATGTTAGGTGGAGCAGTTGGTGGGCGACATGCTGGGTGTTGGCACAGAGGCCCAGGGAAGGCACAGGCTGTACTGCCAGTCTGCGACTCATTCCGGCCCCCACACAGAAGCCTGTGTTCAGGGATGAACTTGCCACACAAGACTTCCGTGGCCCAGTCTGCCCCACCTCGCCCTGTCCGGGAGTGCACCTTACAGCTCTGACCAGGCCTGGCGAGCACGTGGCCTCTTCTGGGACAGAAGGCATGGGGTGGGGGCAGTATGTGGGACAGGATGCTTCCTGCCCCCGGGAGGCTGGCGGAAGCTTCTGAAGCTCAGTGGACTCCCTCCTGAGACACTGATCCTGCAGGCTGCAGGGCGTGTGCAACCCAATAAAAGCAAGTGCTCCAACAGCTTCACCTTGACTTCTAACTGTTCTGTGAAAGTAAATGTCAAATGTGTGGTTTCTAGCTGGGTACGGGAGTGCATGCCTGTCATCCCAGCACTCAGGAAGCTGAGCCAGGAGGATCATGAGTTCAAGTCCAGCCTGGACTCCATAGTGAGGCCCTGTCTCACCAAAAAAAAAAAAAAAGAAAAGAAAAAGAATTATATATATGGTGTGTGTGAGCCTATCTACTTAAAAGAATCTACAGTGCTGCTACTGATGGGCATTACTGAGTCTGTCACTGTTTTGTTTTCCCTTGGGTTTTGTTTTGTTTGTGGTACTGGGGGATTGAACCCAGGACCTTCATGCTGAGCTATATCCCCAGCCTTTTTTTAAAATTTTGAGACAGCTATCACTAAGTTGTCCAGGCTGGGATCCTCCTGCCTCACCCTCCCAGCCTGACTCTCGATACTGTTTTCAGTTTGAGTCCAGCCTGGACTTCATAGTGAGGCCCTGTCTCACCAAAAAATGGTGATAGATGACAGACACCCATGAGGACTTTGTCCTTCTATGCTCCTAAGGGCTAGGGTTTTGTAAAGTACTTTGTCCTCCTTAAGCAATATTCTGGAAGATTTCTGAGCACTGCTTATAACTGGATACTTCGGCAGGGAAGGGCAGCAATCAAACAAGGAGAGAGGACTTGGATCTCGCAGATCTTAAAACTGCAGTGAAGCAACTCTCGGGCAGGGGAAGGCAGTGATTCTCTTAGCTTAGCGTTTGGCATGCCTGCTTCAATGTTTGACCCAGGGGGGATGGTTTCAGGTTTCACACCGATGACACAAGCTGAACAGTTGTCGCTTTCTCTTCTCTGGGGCACAGGTGCCAGCGGAAATGTGAACTGGCAGTAGTGTAACTGCAGGACACACACCCAGAGACTCTGGGCAAGGCTGCTTGGGTGGACGCTTAGGACCTTGTTTACAACACCATCCGCAGCATGAGTGTTAAGGGAAATGCCAATTTCCCCGTTCAGGAGAAAGTCTTGGATCATTCCCTTTTTTGGCTTGTCACTTACTGTCCTGGGCCTTCACAGAGTTGTTTCCTGCTCAGTGCCACCTGAGCCTTGATACCTGCCCTGTGCCTCTTTGGATGGGCTCCGGCTGGGTTTCCCAGCCTCAGCTGAGCTGATGTGCTGTGCCCATCACTGAGAAGGCCACACAGTATTCCTTGGGGCCCTGTGTGAACATTTTCTGTGGCAGGGACAGACAGAAATGATTCTCCCCAGTTCATTTTTAGAAGAGTAAATATAATTTATATTTTCTCTTTATGAAGGATAGAAGTTATTTTTATGTAGTTACCAAACTTTACATAAAACCTCTGTAAAATGTTCTCTGCAAAGTTAACTGCAAGAATGTATATATGCTACTAATAAAATAACCAAGCAATTTGCGGCTGAGGTGTTGTTTTGGATTGGGGTGGGAAGCAAGAGACACTTCCACATTTCCCCATCAGGTGAGCGTTTGTCCTCAGTACAGGTGGCTCTCAGCTCAGACTTTGGGTTTCCATTCTGAACGACGTTCTGCTTACAGAGGGCAGGGGAAGGAGAGAGAAAATGTGGTGTGTGTAGAGAGCACGTTCCGTACAGACATTTCATTCTGACAACAAACATACTCTGACCTCTAAGAGTTCTCACATGTTAATAGAGTGAATCAGATTGAATCCTTTCAATAACTTGGGAGGAAGGCCAAAGCAAGAGTCAGGCCACATCTCACAGTACTGGTAAGTGGTGTCTCTGGAATTCAGGCCTCCTACCATTGCTGCCTGCAAACCCTCTCCCCCAAAACACCTAACTGCTTGCCACTTCTGCCATATTTAAAAGAATAATTGGCATGCTTCACAGATACCATCCAGGGGCTCTTAACCTGGGGTCCATGGCTGCTTTGTACTTGGTTGGTAAAAGTTGTGGACTTCAGGATTTCTGACCTTGAAATGAAATCAAGCTTGTCCTTATGGAAATGGCCAGCACACCTCAGTGGTATTAACACTGCCTCTGACTCTTGCTGGCAGAAATCACAAATGTTTCATATCATATCTCAGTGGCTGCAGATATCTCAAACTCGTATGTATCTACTAGGAAGTTATAGTACTTTTCTCAAAAAAAAACCCACCCTATTTATGTAGTTTGACATTTCTTCTGATCTAAAAAGAAAGATGTCAGTCTGGGCATGGTCATGTGTGCCTGTAATTCCAGCACTTGGGAGGCTGAGGCAGGGGAATTGGCCTGAGTTTGAGGCCAGCCTGGGTTACTTAAGTGAGCTCAAGGCCAGCCTGTACTAACTACACAGTGAGACTCTGTCTCAAAAACAATAAAGACAAAGAGGTCAAAAGAAAACAAGATGTACACAAAAAGTACCTAACCCCCATGAATTCAGGTAACTTAAAAAAGGAACAGTTCTGGGGCTGGGGATTTAGCTCAGCAGCGTAAGTGCCTGCTTTGCAAGCTTGCAGTCGTGAGTTCAATACCTGGTACCTAAAAAAAAAAAAAAAAAAAACTATGGAAAAAAGGAAATAGTTCTATTCAACAGAGAAAATTAGTTTTGCTTCTGGAAGATGTTCCCATGTCCTCATTATATGTCTTCTTCCTCTTGCAGCCCTTTGGACCTTCTGAATAGTACCTTTTCCTCAGCCAGCCCCTGAGCCTTGTTCTTATCTTTTCATGCTCTTTAACAAGGGAGCATTTTTGAACATGTCAGGCAAAATCAAAGTGGATCTTGGGCCGGGGATATGGCTCAGTAGCACAGTACCTGCCTGGCAAGTTCATGGTCCGGAGTTTAATACCCAGTACCAAAAAAAAAAAAAAATAAAGCAAACCTTGCTGCCACTAATGTACACTTATGGACAACTTGGCCACTCTGCCATCTTGTATGTGGCTGTGATGTTGAGCATCTGGCAATTCATGTTGTCCTCGGCTTCAGTGAGTTTCCTATATATACTTCATCAGTGTTTGTCTCACACATCACAGTGTGACTCCCAGACTCATGCAGGACTTTAACCTGCACACCAATAGACGTCTTGACAGGGGAAAAGTTCTTAATCCTTTTCTCACCTGTGCAGTCTCCTCTTCATGGGCTACTACTCAGGCAATGTGACAATGTGATGGCAGGGGTGTCAGGAATGCAAATGGCAGGGTCCTTCTAGTTGTTAGTAGATCTATATCACCATATCTTATTTAACGTGATTTTACACACACACACACACACACACACACACACACACACATATATATATATATATATGTAAAATATATATATGTAAAATCACATTACATGTATATGTCACATATAAAAAGTTTTCCAATATACCTTTTTTTCATTATGACTAGTTTCACTTGTAGTCTATGTGCTTTTTACTATGTATTTGAAAATATTCTATTTTTTTTTTTTTTGGTACCAGGGATCAAACTCACGACTTCACACTTGCCAGGCAGGTGCTTAAGCCATTGAGCTAAATCCCCAGCCCCTTGAAAATATTCTTCTGAAAAGGGGTTCATATTCTTCGTGGAATAAGTAGCCCTCAGTATTTTCTGTCTGAGAAAGTTGGTGACCTGTAGGGGGCAGGCACAGTCACAGTGTCACAGGGGCTTGTTTTGCTAGCAGTGAGGACATTGTTGATTACTGCCTGGGGGATGCAAATGACTAAGCAACTTCCAGGCCTAGCATTAAGGGTTAGAAGAATGAAGTTCCAGGAATTCAGGAGACTATTTAAAAAAAAAATGCATTAGCAGATATGAGAAGCTTGGGAAATGAGATCATCCTATATTCACCCTAAGCTCTTAAGCACCCAGTGCAGGAGATGCTGAAATGAGTAAAACTTTGTCATTTTCTTGAATATACTTAATGGAGAAGCAGACAGAAAAGCAGAGTTTGTCCTGACATTGTCTAGGGGAGACAGGGAAGACTTCCTAGAGGTGGTGATTTGAGGGGTTTTTTTGGCAGGGGGTGGCTTTTTGCCTCACTATGCAGTTCAGGCTGGCCTTGAGCTCACTTTGTAGCCCAAACTGGTCTTGAACTTGCAATGATCTTCTTGCCTCAGCCTCCTGAGTGCTGGAATTACAGGCGTGCACCTGAATTCTGCAGGACAAACAAGTGTATGTCAGAATAACATGCTTCAGAGTTGGGGTAGAGTTAAGAGTAAATGATTTAGGCCGGGGATTTAGCTCAGTGGCTTAAGCGCCTGCCTGGCAAGCACAAGGTCATGAGTTCGATCCCCGGTACCAAAAAAAAAAAAAAAAAAAAAGAGTAAATGATTTAGAAGCTATGAGGCTAGAGAGATAGTCAGAGCTGATGAACTTTTCAAGCTAAGGTATCTTTATTGATGGGCAGTAAGAAGGATTTCAGGCAAAAGACAGTTGACATCATGGCCTTAGCATCAAGAGACGAACTGAGAAAGACTGAGATGACACTAAATGAGTACACTGGTCAACAAAGCTTTGAGATTTTAGGCGGGGTAAGAGAAGACTGCAAGCTCTGTGAGGATACAGAGCAAGACTTATTAGCTGGCATCTGAGTGACCATAGCCTGCATGGTACAACGCTCCTAATGAGAGTTGCTTAGCTCTGAATAGCCCAGAGACACAAGTCTCAGCTCTGTGGCATCAGAAGTCTTCACTAGATGTAATAATTATCCTGAGCTAAAAACAAAACCAAGAGAACTTCCACTACAATGATAGACTAGAAATTTTAGACTAGTTCTTGCACTGACGTAGAAAATCTGGGCAAAACCATTAAACACATGTACTTGAAGGCTTGTCAGAGTTACAAGATAGTGAAGAATTACCAGGCCAGAACTCAAGCAAGGATAGAGGTCCAGGGCAGTGACTCTTACAGTTCACCGTGGGAGCATCTGCTGATCCAAGAGTGGGTAACAAGTGCAGAGCTGAGGTTTCCATGAATACAAAGCTCCTGGGAACTACTTTATGTAATCAAAGGCTAAGAAATTGTCCTTGAATGATCCAGAATTGCCAGTGATCGCAACCCCTTGGCAGAGAAGAAAAAAGGTGAATCTTTTGTGGTTGGGGAAATATCATCTTGGGCTTCAATGATTTCTGCAAACGTTTTCACAAATAAAATGTCTTTAAAAATGTCTAGTGCACAATTAAAAAGAACGAGGCACACAGAAATAACATAAACCAAAAACAAAAGCAATGGTAAGAGATCAATGAGCCAAGTTCAAATTGGCAGGAGGCACAGAGAGTGTTCCAGGCTGAATAAATTGGGTTCCAACTTCACAGCCAAAAACCAGTCTGAACTTCAATGGAACTGAAGGTATAGGCTTGCCAGGACTATCTACTATCTGCCATAAATCTATGGCTGGTTTGCCATAAGTAATTTTCAAGCATCAACCCAGGAATTAAATGAAAGAAAGAAAGAAAGAAAAAAATGAAAAGACAAATAAGATGCAACCCCAGACTTCTAGTTCACCAAAAACAAACCCAGAGGGTAATGAGGTGGAACAATTTGAAAGTCACCCACGTGGGCCTGTCACCTGGTAACAGCAGAAGCAGATGAATGATACTATAGAATAAATCAAATCAGAAATAATTTCTCAGATACAGAGATGATGACCATAATGAAAGACATGCATAGTGACTCTAGAACAGATACAAATATTTAAATATATATATATGTAGAGGAGCCTAGGAAAATGATGGAAACCATAAATGCCCAAGATAGGAAAGAAATGGAATCCATGAAACAGATTCAAACAGATATCCAGATTAAAAATTCCATTCAAACTATATGCAGAAGAATGAGCCAATGTGAGGACAGAATATCAGAGAAGAGAGGACTGTGGTTAGTGATCATGAAAGATTTCTTAAAAATAGCAAGGGAGCTTCTCGCTGTACCTTTTAGCTAAGATCAAGTGTAAAAATAGCAAGGGACCATGAGAAATTAATCCAACAGCTGCTAGATGATGCAAAGAAAAATAACATAAGATTGATTGGAGTCAGTGAAAAAAGCAGGAGACAGTCCAAATGACAAAAAACCTATTCACAAAGGTAATGGCAGAAAACTTCCGTGATAGAGAAAAAGAATTTGATAACAGATAAGTGAGGCATATAGAACTCCAATTAGCCCTGGTCAAAAATAAATCTACAGCCAAGTTTATGATAGTCAAGATTCAAGAAATTAAACACAAGAACAAAATGTTAAAAACTGTTAGATAAAAGAAACAAATCACCTATAAAAGATAGTCCATCAGAGTCACTGCAGACTTCTCAACACAAATCCTCAAATCAAGGGGCGTTTGAAGTAAAATATTTCAAGCACTAAAAGAAAATAACCTGAACAACTATTTCCAAGAAGTCAGTATGTAATTTGTCAAGTAATAATTTCTTAGGTTTTTTTTTGTTGTTGTTGTTTTCCTTTTTTCCTTGGAATACTGTATTGTCGCTACCCTTTATTCTGTTTTGTTTTGTTTTGTTTTTCTCTCTTTAAATAAAATTAAAAAAAATTTAAAAAAAAATAACCTTCAACTTGGATTGGTTTATCCTACAAAATTGTCCTTCAAAATTGATGGAAAAATAAGATATACTATGATAAAGAAAATTTGAAGAAATTCATGACCACCAAAGCAGCACTCCAAAATGTTCTGAAGGATATTCTAAAAGTAGATAAGGACCACAACTCCATGAATCCCAATAGAATAAACCCACCAAGCAATTAAACAGAGCAGGGTAAAAGGGAATCAACAACAGAAAATAACATAACAAGGATAAGTCAATATTTATCAGTTATAACCATCAATGTTAATGATCTCAATTCACCCAAAAGAAACAGACTAACAGAATGGATAATGAGCTTGATCCAACAATATGCTGCACACAGAAACATGTTCAATTCAAAAATAAGTTCATAGACTGAAAGTTAAAGGATGGAAACCAGTATTCTATGTGACAGGAACCTGGAAAACAGTGGGAGAAGCTATTTCAGACCAAGTGGATTTCAGGTTGAGACTGATTAAGAGAGACAAAGTAAGTCACTAAATCCTCGTGAAGGGAACAATCCAAGAAGAACACATAACAATCATAAATATATGTGTACCAAATACCAGCACACCCAACTATATTAAACAAATATTCATGATATGACAAATCAATAAACACTAGTGCAACTGTATTGGGGGATCTCAACACCCCCCCCCCATCACAAGTACCTCAAGAAAAAAAAAATCAACAAAGAAATAGCAGATCTGAACCAAACTTTTGAACACATGCACTTAGTAGATGTCTGCAGAGTGTTCCAAGCCATATCAAAATATACATTCTTCTCAGCTGCACGTGGGATATTCTCCAAAATAGACCACATACCTTCTTATAGACATGTTTAAGTAAATGCAAAGGAATTGAAATCATCTCATGCATAGTATCAGACCATAGTGCAATGAAATTGGAAATCAATGGCAAAATAAACCACAAGAACTTCATAAACACATGGAAATTAAATAACACTGTCGTAAACAACCAATGCATCACAGATGAAATTAAGGAAGAAATTAGAGTGTTTCTATCAGAAAAACAGAGCAAGCTCAAATAAACAACCTAATGTTGAATCTCAGCCTTCTAGAAAAAGAAAAGCAAATCAAGCTGAAAGCTCATACAAGAGAGGAAATTATAAAGATCAGAGCAGAAATTAATGCATGGGAGACTAAGAAAACAATACAAAGAATCGATGAATTGAAGAGTAGGTTTTTTTACAGATTAAATAAAATTGACAAAACCTGAGCTGACCTTATAAAAGAAATTAAACAAAAGTCTCAAATACACACAATTAGGAATGAAAAGGGCAATGTCAAAACAGACCCTGCAGAAACCCAGAAAATCATCAATATCTATTTAAGAACCTGTACTCTAATAAGATGAAAACACAAGAGAAATATACAGGTTTCTAGATATATATGAATTACCAAAGCTGAATCAAGAAGATATAAAAATCCTAAATAAACCAATATCAATCAATGAAATCAAAGATGTAATTAAAAACCTACCAACAAAGAAAAGAAGACAGATTGACTGCTGCATTCAACAAGAAATTTAGAGAAGACCTAATATCACTACTTCTTAAACCTCTTAGTGAAATTAAAAGGGAAGAAGTACTCCCAAATTCATTCCTGGAAGCAAGCATTACCCTGATACCAAAACCAGAAAGGACCCAACTAAGAAAGAGAACTGCAGGCCAATTTCCCTAATGAACAAAGACCAAAACAAAACAAAACAAAACAAAAAATCCTTAATAAGATACTGGCAAACAGAATGCAGCAAATCATCAAGAAAATTATACACATTGACCAACCTAGGAGTCA
>PVJX010031838.1:0-20898 GCA_004027295.1 Dolichotis patagonum | reverse complement strand
CAAGAACCAAAGTACACGGGAAGTACTTCCCAGAATCAATAACTGGGACCACATCTTATTAAAGAGTTTCTGCATGTCCAAAGAGGTTTCCAGCAGAGTGAAAAGAAAACCCACAAATTGGGAAAAAATCTTCATGGACAGCGCCTCAGACAAAGGACTTTTGTCTAAAACTTATAAAGAATTAAAAAAAAATCAGACCGTCGAAATTCAAAGACCCAATCCAAAAATGGGCATCTGAAATGAATACACAGTTCTCAGATGAAGAAATACGATTGGCAAATAAATACATTTACAGCTATTTTCAAGAGAAGGAGACACATTATGGCAGCCTTTGTTGACTTCCCTATTGTCTGCTTTTGAAGGCCTATAATGCTTTCATCATTCAGTTCTGAGCAGTTTAATACTGTTTTGTTTTGTATGAATTTATTGTGTGTGAAGATATGGACAACTATTTAGAAGAAAACAAGAGGAAGTATGATAGGCCGTGATGATATCCTGTTTTCTTGGTTTGAAACCTGTGTTGCTTACATTGTTTTCTCCTGATCTTCTTTTTTCTGTTTGGTTAAATTTAGAGTTATGCTCTTTAAAATACAGGTTTAAAAAGTTGGCTTTTGTTTGTATTGATTTCCTCAATAGCTGGTTTTCATTTCCTTATTTGCTCTATCAATTTTTTCCTTTTATTTAATTTTATTTGTAGTTCTAGTGTTCTAAGTAGAAGCTTATCTTATTTGGCATTCTAACTTCTCTATGATGCATTCAATGCTCTAAGTTTCTTTTCAGGTACTTTTACTGCAACTCACATATATTAATGGTCCTTGTGTTCATTTCATATATTTAAAAACATTAAAGTAGTCTTAAGATTTTTTGTTTGCCCTACATGCACTTTTGAAATAGTTTTTTTTTAAAAATTTTATTGCTACTTTTACTTACCTACTTGTAGTTTTACTCCATTATTGTCTTTCAGCATCCTTTGAATTATTTTTACTCATTTACACTTTATAATACGTTTTAAAAAGTCAGAGTATTGCCTATCTTCAATGATGTTCCTAGCGAGCTCAAAAATATAGTATTGAATTCTAATGTTCAATATTGCATAAAAGTCATTTATATCTTATCTGATGGTTCTGTTATATTCGTCTATATGTTTGTTGATTAGCTGCCTTGTGGCTCTGTCAAGTACTGACAGAGGTATGTTGATTTCCTCAGTTGTAAGAGTGGATTATTCTAATCGTTTTTTGCTAATGTGACACATTTTATTCACTGTGTACAGTATCTCACTGGCTGCACAATAAAGGTCGCTATATTTTCCTGGAAAATTGAACCATTTATCATTTTTATCTGTTTTGTCTAAAATAACTAAGGCTACGTCAGGTTTATTTTAGCCTGTGTTGACTACTATACCAGGAAAAGTCCAGACAACCTGCTGCCTGTCACTCGTGGTGCCCATAGAAAAGGAGACTGTGGGTCCTGTCTGCTTTCTGGATATGGAGCCCTCTGTATTCACTCAAGTTTTCATTCTGCTTGCAGGAAGCAACTTGTTTTCCAATATTTTCTACAATTCCTCTCATCATTGCCTGCAAAATCCATGTGCAGAAAGACATTCAAACAATAAGGATGTCTCAATCTTCTGTGTTCCTGACCCACAAACTGAGTTCTTTTGGGGCTCTTGTTTTCAGTTTTTGGAACATAATAAATTATTATTTTAATTTCTTTCACAGATGTATGATCTTCTTACATGCACTACCTCCATGAATTTATGGAGCAGTCATTCAAATATTTGGTTCATTTTGTGTTGGTTATTAAATCTGTTGTCATAGTTTTACTCATGTTACATTATAATCCTATTACTGTTTATGGAATCATATTGATGGACTTTCTTTTATTTTTGATAATTCTTTCCATTTTCAATGTGGCTGAAATTTTATCAATTTTCTCTTTCCTATAAAAAATTGGTAATGTTTTGTATTGATTTTCTTCATAGATCATTCCCATTTCATTATTTTTGTCCAAATATATCTTTACTGTTATCTTTAATTTAATGTATTCTTTTTCTCATTTTGTACAGAAGTTTATATTGCTAAATTAAAATTTCTTTCTTTTTAAAGCATGAAATGAATACTATAAAATATTTGCACGCACTGATTTTGCTGCAACTCACATGTTTTAATGAGCTTGATTTTCATTTCATATATTTTCAAACAAAATTTTTGTCTCAAGAGTCTTTGTTTGACTTACATATTCTTTTGATGTTTGTTATTCAGTATTTAATTATTTTGGAATTCCAGTATTTTTTTTGCTACCAGTTTGTATTTGAACTCCATTGTGGACTTAGAACATATAATGAATTATTTTTATATATTGATATAAGATATTATACTTTATGTGAGTCACAATGTGATATGTCTTGTTTGAAGTTCCATGTAAACTTGAAAAATATAGTTTCTACCTTGCTGTCTTCAGTATCATCTAAAAGCCATTTAAATGTAGGTAGTTAACAATTATGTTTTCCTTTAATGTTACATTTATTGATTGGCTGCCTTTTGGATCAGGCTGCAACTGGTAAATTCTATTTTGAAACCTTGAAATTTAAGAGTAGATTTCACTCATCGTTGTTTGCCACATGGGAGTAGTTTTATGATGGCTCATTTCAGCAAAAACACAATAAAAATTGTTAAATTTACTTGCAAAGTTAATTATCATAGTTAACTTAGTTAATTAACAAAGTTAATTATCATAATTATGCCCATATTTATCTATGATCAGTTTCCTTAATGATCACAGATAGATATGGGCAAAATCTGTATTTTGCTTTGACTGAAATAAAATAACTACGTGAGATTTCTTTCCATTTTTTGTTAGGTTGACTGATCATTTCCCATTCATTCACATCCATTCACTGATTCTTTCATTTGACACTGATATTTGAACCCAAGAAATGTCATGCTATATACTTAGCCCTTAATTTTAAGTTTATTGGCTCCATTTAGGTATACCTAAATGAGCACATTCACTCTAGGAAATTTGTATCTGTACGTGATATATACTGTTACTTATTATTTTTACATTTTTCTCTTACCATCCCCTCCTTTCAAATTCCATTCCCTCCCAATTCAAGAAAGCTTGGTTTTCATTTCGTCCTTCCTTTATCATTTTTTCTTTCCCTTCTTGTATTTCCCTTCCTCTCTCTATTTGCCTGTTCCTTGTGAACAGTTTCTCCCTGTTTCCCAATATCTACTAAACATTTATATTCTTATATGCATTTTCAATATGTCACATCACAGAGATGATGAGATATTCAAACATGTGTCTGATGAATTTCATTGCAGAGTGTAGCCCTTTTTTTGACTTATTTATTAATGTGATTTTGAGATAAGTCCTTACTGATTTCCCAACTGGCATCAAACTTGTGATCCACCTGTCTCATGTTTCCCAGGATCTGCCGTTAAGTCCAAGCACCAGCACATTGGGCCGCATTCCTTCACATGTAGTCCAGTTGAACCTTTGAACTTAAAAATGAACTTCTTATAGAAAACACCAAGTTTGTGCTTCCTTTTAAAAATATTATCAAAGAGTTTCAAATTTTGATTGTTATATTTAGAACAGTGAATTTTAAGGTGCTTTTTGGAAGAGCTACATAAATATATATCTGCCAAGTTTGTGTTGGTTTCTACTTGTTACCATTTTTGTCATAACATATTCTACCCTTTAATCAATTTCAGTGATAATTGAAAATTTTGTATGATGCAGTGTTATTTCTTGCAGCATATAAATTATACTTCTGTGTTTCGTGGTTTTTTTCATGGTTTTCCAATAATAAAATAATCTTTCAAATAATTGATGCCCTCTTTCAAATAATACACTAGCACCTCAGAGTTGGTGCAATTATTTTAATGCAGAATCCTCTATTTTAACTCCTATCACTTATAATACTCTTGTATTTTGTACTCTTATCTTGTGCTCTTGTATTTTTTCATATTTATAAGGTGTAATCACTGAATAAACTCTTGCATTAATTATTGAGACCAAACCATTTTCTCTTATATTACTTATGAGAAAGAACTTAAAATTATGAAAATAATTTATTTTATTTTCCATAATTCTTTAACATTCTTTCTGCGTTCATTTAAACCTCAGTCAACCTAGCATCATTTTCCTTTTCTAAAAATATTTCTACCATTTAACTTATTACATATCACATAAGCAAAAAATGTGCTTCATATAGGCACAATTATGTAAACATGATATGCTTAGACCAATTTCAACTCTCAATCATCTGATGTTCTCTCCTGGTGCAGTCTTGTTTACAACCTCTATCCTAGAAGTCCTTTTATTATATTTTATGTCATATTGCCCATTTTGCTTTTGCTAAGGGTCCATATATGTAGATATATATGATATTTTTTCTGAGTCTGGCTTATTTCACTTCACATGATGATTTCCATTGCCATCCATCTCCTTGCTAAGGAAATAACTTCATTCCTCTAAATAGCTCAGTGATACTCCACTGGGGATGTGTGTCAAAATGTCTTTACTGATTTGTTCATTTATTGCAATATAGACTGAAATGCATCTTAGCTGTTGTACACTGTGATTCAGAAAGAATGTTTATACAGATATCTCTAGTGTTTGCCAAATTTAAACTTCTGTGACTATATCAAGGCGTAGAATAGCTGGATCAAAAAACTCTCATATTTTAGTTTTATAAAGAACTCTGTTGTGATTATCATAGCAATTGTATGACTTTTCCTATCCATTACAAGTTTAGAAAGGCTCTACTTCCCCTAAAACCTAGCCAGTATTATTATCCTATTTCTTAATATAGACATTTAGCTAGGGTAAGATGACATCTCAGTGGAGGTTGAATTTGCATTTTTCTGATTTTTGTGATTTAGCTCAGTGGCATATCTTCCTGCCTGCCAACTGCATGGTCATGAGTACATTCTCTGCTACAAAAAATCCTACATATATGGGCACATAAAAAACTACAGTGATGAGCACCATTGGAGACTTTACCAGCAAACTCACCCACAGTGAGGATAGGCAGTTTTTGAAAGACTAAGTTTGACTATCCTGATAAGACTATCCTGATAATACTATCCTGATACTGCATTAGTGGCTTTGCTTTTGGGCATCTGCTCCAGGAAGGTGCAGTGCTCTGATGCTATCAGTCTGTTTCTCCATCTTTTAGAATAAGCAGTTTGCCCTGTCCTCTCTTTTTTTTATTCTTCTAAAACTTGTTGTTTTGCATCTTGCTCAACATACCTCCTATTTGAAGTACTAAAGAGCTGTTCACACGCTACACAGGAAACTGAAAGTCACCAGTGAAGTAACCTCATTTCCATGTTCATTGAGTTAGTATACTTAATTGGTTTCCTTTTTACAAGAAGCAAAAATAATATTATGTCTTTTGATGACAGGCCATCCTCCTTTTAGAAGTACAGCTTATGATTTGTGTCATATTTCCTGCTCCATATATCATTCAAATTATGCAAAATTTCATTGTCAGTAACAAAAGAAGAAAGATGATCTACAGCAAAATGGCATCTTACATAATGTAATTTAGGTATTTTTGGATTTTTGAAATTTTAAATAGAATAAAACAGAAGAGGGCAGAACAAAGCAGATCAGAACAGAACAACATAAGCAACACCACACTTTACAATAAGACAACTGGACATTAACTGTAGCTATCAAAATATCTCTTTCTCTGCTATAGTTGAGCATAGTTTCAAATACAATAATATCAAACATAATAAAATAGTATAAAATCATTCAAAAGTATGAAAGAATAACAGGGCATTCTGAACTGATTAACAGAGAATGATCAATGGCTACTATAATATCTCATTTTCAATAAAAATTGTTTATACTGTCACGTATATTAAAATCCCAATAAGATACAACATGATAGAATCGATGGTAATAAAAGAATAGAAGCATGGTGAGACTTCAAAGCAAGACAATATTAAATCAGCAATGGCTGCTGTAATGTTTTGTTTTCTTCAAAACAGCTCTTCCTACCATCACACATAATAAAGTCAAACAAAACAGAAAAACCGCTGGGGATTTAGCTCAGTGGTATAAGTGCCTGCCTTCTACTTTAGTTTTAATTCATTCATTAATTAATCATATTAATACATGTGTGCAATACCCAATGTTTGCATTCTTAGTGTTGAGTTGCTAAATGTCAGCAATGCATCCCAGTTCTCTTTTTCTCCACATTCTTTGATTTCACTCCTCTTTCCCTCCATCTCTTGATCAGCTACCCACTTAAGAAACATGTATTGCCTTACTGTGTATAATGTATCTCTTAGTTGTTCCTCATTTACAAAGTGGATTTAAGGGGAGTATCATCTTTCTGTTGGCAGCTGCTATAATTTGGAAAGGAATATTCCATCAAGTTGCGCACAATCTATTTCTGAGTATCAAATCACAGCCCTACTAATACTTACCTTAGCAATGCACAAATCAAAACCACTAGAAGGCAAACAATATTTGGAGAAGTGTGCTACATTTTAATTTTCTGTATTCTGCCTGATTGGACAACAGGGATTCATGTTGCTACTGTGGTCGAATATAAGAAATAAATGATGGATATGAAAGGAGAAAAAGTAATCAAAACTAAAAAAATTTAGGTTGAAGATTACAAATTCAAGGGTCCAGCAAAAGATAACCAAGGTGAGACATAAAAAAATTCCTTTGATTACATTTATACTTGATCCTTCCCAGACACACCATACACAGCTTTCTTTAGGAATACTAAATATGAAAAAAGGTCTATAATTCAGAAAGCAAGGAACATGATTTTAAGAAAAAGGAGCACATTGAGTAAAACCAAAGAATGTTCATTATCTATTTTGGTTTATTTTGTTGTTGTTGTTGCATTTGTGTTGTTCTTGATCTATTTTTTAAAGAGGCTAAAACTAAATAGAACAAAACATATCAGAAGAAAACAATGTAAGTGACTCAGATTTCAAAGCAAGACAACAGGAGATCGACATCAGCTACCTTAATATCTCCCATTGTCGTCTACATAGTTGTCTATATCTTCACACAAAATGAATTCGTAGAAGATAAAATAGTTAAAAATGATCAAAACTCAATAACGAATGTATTAGAGGCCTTCAAAACCCAAACATAGGAAAATTAACAATGTCTATCATAGTATCTTTTATTTTCTTTAAAATAGCTGTCCATTCCTTCATGTATGTTGAAATTAAATAATACAAAACAGACTCAAACCACTGTAGAGAAAGAATACATCATTACTGGATTTCACAGCATGACAATAGGAATTCAGCAATGGATACCATAATTTCTACTTTCTTCAATGTGGCTGTGGATGTCATCACATATAATGCTATTGATTCATCTAAACTGTTTAAGAGAAGGTCTAGGTTTGCAATAAGCCTCTATCTACATGCACATCTATCCTTTCTGCGTTAGAGGATTAAATAACATGAAAGAAAACATACATGTAGACAAACCAGAAACAAAAAAGACAAATATATATCAATAGCAAGGTGCTCTAAACAGTGATAATATAGGCCTTCAAAATAAGGAGTTGGGAGCTTGACTAAGGCTGTTATTTTACATAATGATCTTCAGAAAAGGTCTTCAGATCACAAGACAGAAACATGCAATATTGATCCAATCCTATGAATGTTTACTGTTTTGTTCCAAGAACTAATAGTATTTGAAGCACAATCATCTGAGCTATCTTAAGTGTGTTTTTAAAGATTTAGATATTTTTCCATTTCCCTTCCTTTTCTCCCTACTTTTCCCTGAGATATTATTTTTTCCCTTTGAGCAGATTCTTACTCTTTCACAGTATTTATTCAAGATATTCTATCTTATGTATTCTTATCATTTCTTAAACTATGGAGACAATATTGTATTTATACATATGAGTTTGATTTATGTAACTTATGAGAAGGTCTCGAGTTGCATCTATTTATGTATAAACATCTCAATTTGATCATTCTTTATGGCTGAAAAGTACACCATTCTATAAAATTACCACACCTTTGGCTCGCAAGGTGGTGTGCAGAGGGTTCCAGGACACTCTGAGTTTGCTGGGTCTCAATACTGCTTTTGAAAAATGATCACACATGTGGAATGGGATAGCACCTCTGGTAGGGGTGCTCCCCGTTTTCCCAAGCTTTTCCATCCCTTCAAGACAGGTGCAAGAGTTCCCATTGCCAAATCATGATGCCTCTCATTTTTGTGAGAGCTCTTGCACTTCACTACTGAGTGCATCCTTAATTCATCTAACAATACTTTCTGTTGTGCCACCATAGCACAACCTGAAAAATGTTTCCATGATAAATGTCATTGAACCTGAAAAATTATGGTACAAATTAATGGTATATGTTCTTTATTTCAGCCTCTGGGACACTCTCACACAACCCAGTGATATGTACCTTAGCCAAAATTCATTCCCTTCCATCCATGGAGTCCCCAAGTGCAATTCCATTTACCACATCTCCTCAAATCTTACACTTCATAATCTAAACCAGGTCAACCAGAGGAGGCATACCTGTGATATAATTGTTAAGCATATCAATTGGACAAGATCCTTCTTCCTGAGCAGACCTATGAAACAAAGACAAATAGTTGGTTATAATTATGGGTTCATGCAGCATAACAGCTATAGCCATGTTTGCATAAATACAGTCATACCTGAAGGTCCAAGGAATAAGTGTACTACAGTTGCTCTAAAATCACAATGAACTAATGTAATCAATCTCTTCATTAGATGTCCAACCCTAAAAATAGTGATTTGGAGTAGTGAGTTGATCTTGAAAGCTTGGCTCTATCTTCTTTTTTGCTTTCTTCTTTATAGAGAATAGCGTTTTCTTAAAGTTGAGTATTTAAAATGCATACTTACCAGATGCACCAAGTTACATAGCTGGAACTCCTTTCTTTTCTCCCAAAGAGAGTGTCTACCTCCAGTTTATGTGAGACTCAAAAAATAACAGTTAGGTGGTGTGTTGCATTGTATGTTTTAGTCCTGCATGTTGGAGACATATAACATGTGACACTGTGGTGTCAGGTCTTCTCTCCTACAACCTCACCTCAGCAGCCAAAGGGCTTAAATGAAATGTCACTACCACGAAAGGACTGCAGCTATCAAATTCCAAAAAGCTTATAAATTTCCAGACAGACTTGTCTTAGATACTTACACTAAATTTCTTAAATAGATTTATATCTTTTCATCTTTGCAATATTCTTCTGTACCCCAATGATTTCCAAGTCATCCTCTCATAGAAGTCATAGCATCACATACAAACAAAGCCAAATACCACACCAATGCTCATAAAATAAATGAACCAATGAACATTTAGATGCAATATTTGTTTCCACCTGAATTTCATGTGGGGAAATCCTAATGTCATTGTGATATTATTATCAGGTGACTACTTGGAAAGTGTCTTTGCCATAAGCATGGAGCCTTTATGAACAAGATTAGGGATTGTTGTGGTTTTGGCTGGGAATTTTTTCTAAAGTTTCATATCATGAACTCTTATTTTCCAATATGGTAATGTTTAGAAGTGTAAAAGGCGATTGGTCACAATGCTTCCAAACCCTACAGTTTATTTATTCTTCAAAGAATCCATAATTTGATGTCATTATTGGGAAGTCTGGAATATTTTAATAATTAGGCTCTACTGGGGAAGCAGGTTCTGGTGGCTTTTTTTTAGACAGGTGCCTTGTTACCTGGGATTCCTCCTTTGTCCCTTGCTGTGTTTACCTGACAGGTGATGTGAGGGGGTATTTTTGCTCCACCATGCCCTTCTCTAGGAAGCAATGGCTCACTATTGACACCAAAGCCAACAGGGAAAACAAACATGCACTGAAACTTCTAATGTCATGAAGAAAAATGACCTGAACGTTCTTAAAATTTTTGGCTCAGATTGTCTGACAGCAATAGAAAGCTAAAAAAATGCAGTGGCCTAACAATTGCTATGTTAACATGGGGCTATCCAAAGAAGTATTATCAAGTTAAAGAGTGATAAATAAAATAAGAGAAACTGAAGATTGCATTAATTTATACTGATGCCTCGTTTACCTAAATCTTAAATATACTTAGAAACTCCATGTATGTGCCTCTTAATGTAATGAAAGTGCTAGAAGAAGAAAAGAAAAAAATTATTATCATTACTATTTATTTATGTTCTTTGTTGTTCATAATTATTTTACTGCATTATTTCTTCACATTTATATGAAAATGATTCTATTTCTAAGTCATTTGGCCCCAGAATCTTTAAAAATATGTTTAGATTGCTACGTTTGCTTTATGAAATATAAAAAATTGAAATGTTCAACCTGAGAATTCCCAGTAAATGCATGATATAGTCTTAGTGTTGAAGTCAGGTCAATATTTAAGGAAAAGGCAAAGATGATGAATCAAATTCTGAAATAGTCTTTGTAATGAAAAACCTAAACATATTTATTTCTGCAAGACAAGTAGAGTGGATTGTTATGTTAATTTTTTATCCTATCAAATATTATCTGGTCATTGTTCTCTATCCCAGCTTTAAAGACTTAAATTTCATCTTTTTGATGATATTTGTTTGTTTATTTTCTAGTGATTCTTAACTTACGTGAGGTGACTTTTGTCCCTTGATCATAAAAAATAGACTTTAGGGCCCAGTGACAGTACTTTACCAAGGAAATTTCAGACTTGTATGGAGAATCTGTTGTTTCAGTCTTCTCTAAACACATCCTGGTCTACAGGCATCAAGGAAACCTCTTAAAATGACCACAAAAAACAAACAAATAAATGTTATTTTAAGTACCATTTTAGTACTTAATTCAATACCCAAATTCACCTATACAAGTGGCAATTTTTTTTCTTTTTTGTTGGTCCAAATGAAAAAAAACGAAAGAAAAAAACAGCATCCTTTCAAAATCTGTTCTCTAGATGAAAGACCTCTCAATGAAGTGTAATACATAGGTGGCAAATATCAAATTTTAACGTTTGCCTTGACTTCTTTCCCATGCAATTCATAAGATGATTTGTAGGATCTTTAGAATCTTTCAGAATTTAGATACTGTACAGTATATTGTTATTCTATTTTATTAATTCCTTTACATTTTTTTCCATTTGTGAAATACTCAGGACTCCCCTGTTTTACCTTGAAACATAACATACCACTAAACATTTGAGATATACGTGGCTAGACATCTGTGATACCTGAGGTTACCATAGAATTTTTTACCAACCTTGCCTCCTTATTCTTATAAGTGAGAGATACTGAGCATTCAGAGTGCAAGTCAGGATTACTGACATTTCATGGGACAGAATTTCATAATGAATCCATGCACAGCATTGGCTAGGTATGGAAATAATATGCAAATATGCCTTCCCTAACTTCACAGAAGGGGAAAGTCATTCTTGCCTAATCGATTATTTGCAATGGTATTACAACCTATCTCTTTGTTCCCCAGGGCCTGTTATACTACAGGGTCTATAACTTTCGTATGTCTTTTTTCCATTTATTATCCATTACAATTTATCCTACTTGCAGAGTGTGGGCATAAGCAGATTGAAAGATTGTCTTTCTGTTAGTTAAAAGACCTTTTCTTTAGAAAGAGTTGGAAGATATTCTTGGGTAAACACTACTCGCTGAGTTTTGAGGGTTGAGCTTTGGTTACAGGTGGACACGTGTTAGACCCTGACAGTTGCCTTACTCTTTTGGATGCATTTGGAAGCATCATGCATCTTTTTGGAGTTTGGCCTTCATTGATAATTATTTGGGTTTTATACATTACTTCATACTGAAGCAATTCTCATGTGTCATGTGAGGCTTTATTTCAAATATGAGCAATATAATTGATTATTTAAAAACCCCTAACTTAAGTTTCACATAAACTTAATGCAGTGACTTTCTGATAATTAGGAGGAGTATTTGAAGATCCAGCCATTATATTTTGCCCCAGACTTCTTTTCTTGATTGTTCTCTTTCATTCTTTCATGTGGCATGAGTCTCTTGGTAACCATTAAGTGATCAAAACATAGCTTGCTGTGTTGAGTGATTCTAAGAGTACCCACCGTGCAAAGTTCATGATCCTTCATTTATCGTATTTTAAACCAATTGTAACTGAGTGGAAAGAAAACTACTTGAGACTGAGTTGAGATTTTGATTCATCACAGAAATGTTAATGAGAAACAAAACTATATAATTTGGTTATTAGTACATGAAAAATCTACCATGACTGTGAAAAACTGAATAGAAGAAGCAATGAAAACGGTCCCCATTTCTGTAATTTATAGTAACCTTATATTTTCCAGTAAAACAAAATAAAATATTATACTTTCAGTATAGTAGCCTATATTACATTTGTAACAGAAATATTAAAACAGAGTAATCTATGAATAACTAAATTTTATCTGTCACTGATGTGAATGTTAGCAGCCCGTTATTTAGTGGTTAGAATCAAGTGAGTGGATTCATGCTACATAATACAATGGTAGAATAGAATTCTCAAAGAGAGTGGAATGGAGATGGGGAGGAAGAAAAATAAAGGAAGCAGATCTTAAATTCAAACTTTGATAAGAAGCCTACCCCCATCATTATTATGTTTTCAGCACCCACTCTCATTTCAATGACATTACATCATTCTTTACCACCTCCATAGATTAACCATCCTCTCATTAGGAATTACTTCCCAAGATTGACTTTTCTGAATTATGATTCCAGCTCATGTGCTTGGAAAGAAAGTTTCAAACAACACAAATAAGGAATACACTTCATAATGGACTATCTCTATGAGCTATAATTCTTCCTTATGGTCAAGGCAATGAAGATTGAAATGGTTCTTAGGATATCTGAAAAATACATTATTCTGCGAGAAAAATTTGTAAGCCGTTAAACACTATTAAAACCACTGGAGACTATGAAAGCAATGCATATTCATCTCTCATATTTGCATGAAGCTCTTTGTGGGGTGTCTTGAGGTCTAAATCACTATATTTTAATTGTGAATCTACACCCCAATTGTTCCTCAAATTATCTTCTTTCACATGGGCATTAGTGTAGTGAAATGAAACATATACAAAGAATGAACATTCTTATTGCTCTTTAATCTCTTTCTTCTTTCTCTCTTCCTCTCTCTGTCTCTGTCTCTGTCTCTGTCCCTCTGACTCTCTCTCTCTCTCTCTCTCTCTTTCTCTCTCTCTCCCCCCATCATATTCCATGTCAGCATTTTGATAGATGACCTTTTGCTTAACCTCTTCAATGACTTATACAATAAGTCTCTTCGTCTCATGCATTATGTAATAAATCCAATATAATGGCCTTTTGAAATTCCATGGTAAATTTAAGGTCTTAAAAGTCAGTACTAAAAGAGAAATTACTGCAAGAATGAAACAACTTCATGTTGAGACAGAGCAAATTTTGTGGGAAGGTGATATGAGAGCTTCATGTTGTTTCAGATATGGGGACTGGACAGTCGCATGGCGGTGATTTACCAGCAGATCAAGCTAAGTAATATGATTTTAGACAAAGAAATGTTCTTTGTAGATCATAGAGAATAAGGCAACCTGTAGGTATTCCTCCACAATTACAACTGAAAAAGTACAAGGCCACAACTTTAGAAGCCTCTTTCGTTATCTCTGAGACACAATGCCATACAGTTGTTATTAATGTAGGAAAAGTGGTTTTTGTTTCCAGCTTTAGTCCTCAGCCCATGGACTCCAACTCAGTCCATCATGACAAAGCACATGGTAGAAGGCAAGCAGTCACAAATATATGGAGGACAGAAAGTAGAGAGACAGAGAGACATGAGAGAGGGGCACAGGAGAGAGTAAATCCAGGTCAATCTGTGAGAGCCCAGCCACCTCCAACCAGGCCCCATCTGCTAACAGCAAGTCAGCTCCAATGCTTCACCTACCAAATACACCATATAGAATCACAAGAGTATTCCCAGGAGAATCTAGCTGTAAAAGAGAAGAAAAGAAAACAAAGAGTCAAAATATAATTGAATTTTGTACAGGAGACTTCCACTATTTCCATTTGGGGCTGCTAGGTTCTTTGTGACTTGTGCTTTTTTATACTTGCTCACAATGCTCCCAAATTACTCTAACAGCTGAACCTTATTACAGAATTCAAAATCCAAATTACTCTAACTGCTGAATCTTATTACAAAATTCGAAATCCATACATCTGCATTCAGAAATCATTTATAATGAAATATTGGATACTTAGGCCTGCACAGAACATGGCATCACACTTAGAAATGGGGAACTTAAACCAGACCCTGTCTCAACTCTTTGCCATGGTCCTTCAATTTCTGCAGTCCTCCCCAATCAGTCCTGTCCCTTAGAGGAATATGATTCCTGTTGCCTTTCTATGAATTCAGAATTCAGAGTGAGTGTTGAAAGCAGTTGGAGAAGCAGTAGAAAGGCTCTGTCCAACAGAGAATGCTCTCCCCATCAGTTTAAATCAGGTCTTCATAATAATAGAGAAACATTCAATGTGTTCTGAGTGTATTTTTACTCATATATTCAGTTTTAAGTTATGGAGTCTCTAACCTTGAGGTATAAGACGGAAAGTTTAACAAAAATTTAAACATCACAAGTAATTTGTTGTAACTATAATGATGCAGTGTGAATGTATTTTTAGAAATAATAGAGATTCTCTTCATGGAAACCATAATCTTATAGGGTAAGAGGAACCCTGTTCTGGAAACACTAATATATCAGAAACGTGCCACATCTGGAAGGATTCAATGTTAAAGGCCATCTCCTTAGGAAGCACCGATTCTACGCAGTGTTTGGAGAGCATGCTGAAGAAAGCCCCTGTACCTGCAGGAAGGCCAGAGCACTGGAGCTCAGTGCCACATAGAGTAGGTAAGAGTGAGTATGCTGGGTCTTAGCCAGACTCCACCTGCCTTTGCAGTCACCTTAACTATGATTTTCTCTCTTTTCCCTGTGTTTGTGTAGGGAAGGTGAATAAAAACCTCTCTGTACTGTGGAACCTCAAATCTTGTGATAAGTGAAACCTAGAAATTGGTACCTTTTATGGCTCCCCTACATATATCAAATATGTCATTAAGGAGCTGCCTTATCCTGGGGGCCATAGTGTTTATGATTGTTCAGACTGTCACTCTCTTGACTGACTTAGACCTCGTGCAACCTGAAAACAATATGCTGTTGTCATTAAAAAAAATGAGATCCTTAATTATTTCACTGCACACAGTTTTGCAGACATTTAAGTAGCGTTACAAAAAATGTAAATACTCTATTAGGGAATAAATTTTGCATTTTTTGTTCGGTTTCCATGATTTGGCAATTAAAATTTATGCTACTACAAACATGTGTGCACATAGAGCACTGTGGTATATTTTCAGTTCTTCTGGGAAAATGGCCAGAAGTGGAATAGTAAAGTCAAATGAGACTTCCAATTCCAGCTCTTTGAGGAACCTCCACAGGGATTTCCAGAGTGGTTGCTCCAGTCTGTCCTCCCACCAACAGTGCAGAAGAGTTCCTTTTTCTCTATCTGATCTCCAGCATTTGATATTGCTTGTTTTCTTGATCCTGGCTATTTTTTCTGGAGTGAGATGAAATCTCAGTATTGTTTTAAATTGCATTTCTCTAATGACCAATGATACTAATTTTTTTCCTCCATTTATTTGTCATTTGTATTTCTTCATCTTAAAATTGTGTATTGATCTCAGATGACCATTTTTGGAATGTGTCGTTGAATTCCATGCATCTGATTTTTTAAAAAATTCTTTGTATATCCTAGATAGCATTGCATTGTCTGAGGAATTGTTGGCTAAATTTTATTCCCATTTTGTGGATTTTATTTTCTCTATGTTGGAGATTTGTTCCAATGCATAAAACATTTTTAATAATATGAGATCCTAATTAATGATTCTGGAAAGAATTTTCTGTGCATTTTGATTTTTGTTCAAGAATTCTCTGCCTACACTTATGTCGACACAATTTCTACCTATTTTGTCTTTCAGCAGATTTAGTGTGTTTCATTTAATATTTAGTTTTTGATCCATTTTGTTGTTTGTAAATAGTACCATTATCCTAAAAGCTATGTAATTCAAAGATGAAATACTCAAAATGTCTTCTTAGAATGGAGGCATGACAGAAATATCCACATCTTAATATATAGACATACATACACAAATCAGAAATATCTCCTATCTTTTCTTGCGGGTTCTGCCTTACTCTACTTCATGCATGTTCAAAAACAATGTGAGTTCTGCATGCAAGGACATTCAGATTCCTACAAAATGATATTCTTGTGAGTGTCATACAAGTTCATAAATTTCACGAGCTCTGAAAATGATTAACACAGTCGTGAGAACATTGTTAAGCTATGCAGTAAAACTAACATTTATGATATTATGAGAAAAAGGGAAAAATAAGTGAGCAATAAGGGACAGACAGAGAATAGTCTAACTCCTTTAGATCTCACGAAGTAAAACATGAAGATGCCTTTCATCCAGGCTGGACGACATGGCCACCTGGGAGACTGAAGGTCCTATTCAAAGAGAGGCCATAGGAACTGTCCATGCTCTGAGAGCAGAATGTAGCCTTCCATTCAGGATGCAAAGAAGAGCTGGGCTACAGGTGAAGTTCCAGAGTAGCACCTTACACCAGAACATGTTCAGGGCAAAAGGGCTCTAGTCTTGAAAGGATGCCATTCACATAAAACATCAGGACAGGAGCAATGTTAGATTTCAGGGAACACTGGCTAGAAGTAACAGGCTGAATACAATGAAGGTTGAGAAAACTTAGTATTCTTTTCTTCTTTACCTAATCTGATTCTTCTGTTTCTTTTTCTTTGCCTGCATATGATTTTATACCAACTGAGATCAATTTCCTAATACTGAGAAAAGTGAATTAAGGGAGATATCTATAGCAGATGTCATTAGTGCAACATTTTGTGTTGGAGTAAATTGGAGATTGGGCTCTGGTTCTACATCCTACAAATTGTGTAAACTTAGTATAATTTCAAGTTGATCTTTGTCTATGAGAATGTGGGGAGCCATATTTTGTAATGAGTCATGAACCACATGTACACTGTAGAGCAAGAAAAGTACAAAAGATATTTGATCTTTAGAGACTGACAGGAGCTAACATTATTTTGATCCCAGAAATAATTACTCAGTATTGGAATATATATATATATATATATATATATATATATATTCAAAATATTTTAAATCCAGAAGCCATACTGTCATATAAAGAGCAAAGAGAAGTGCAAAGCAATCCAATCATACCTACAAAGTAAAACTGCACATTTTGAGTGTATAGTTGTGCTCTCAACCTGGTTGCCACCTAGCCCCGAAGAATTGTCGTCAAGAAAAAAAGGTCTTTGGGCCCTCCCTGTTCACCTTACGACCACACCATCTGTTATCTATTTGTTATATATAACGTCAACAAACCTCTTGTTTACATAAAGTCTGGAAAACCCCATGCAAGGCACCCTAAAGAAAAGGTCCTTTTAGGGAAGGGCCACCTACTTCTCCCTCTTCAAGACAAATGCAGCAACAAAAAGGATGTGCAGGCTCTGGGTTACATTCCCAATTCTGAGTGATGAAATGTGCTGAGTAGTGGCTTCTGTAAAGCTCACATGCAGGGATTGCTTCTTTCATTTCCCTGAAATGCACTGGAAACAATGTTCAAACAACACCTGATGCACCCAATGCATTCACCATCACTGAAAACAGAGTCCAAGACACCCTGTTCTCCTGCTCAGGTACAAGTTGATGTCTTCTTTACCCACCATGCTAAGGTTATTCCCGGCAGTTTTCTGTAATATCCACAGTGGTCCTGTCCTTTTATCACCTCGTTCCAAATCCATATACTAAAGACTTCAGCCTCACTTTGTGGAATCTGAAGCTGTGTCTTTAGGAAGTGGACATTGGCTTATGAGAATGTGTTCCCAAACTGTGATTTGTATCACTGTGATGAGAGGGGCAATCTCTCTCATTTTCTCTGCCTGTCTCTCCCCTATCTTTCCCTGTTTCTCCTCCTTCCCATTTTGTCCCCCCTACTCCTCTGCCTCCTTGCCCATGCCTCTAAGTTTCTCTTTGCCTACATTCCCCCTTCCCACACTTTGTCTCTCATCTTTTGCCCCCATCTCCTTCTCCCCTTTTCCCTTCTCCATTTCTTTTCTGGTCTCTGTCCCTCCCTCTCACAATCCTCTATATCCATGGAATTACACAAAAAGAGGGAAAATGTTCCATTCACTTTCCATAGTTCATTGACTATTTCTGCTTCTTAGCAACACCTATGAAAAGCATAAACTGAAGCCCCAACAGCTAATGTGGCAGGGTATATTGGGTGTCATTGGGGACATAATTAGATTTTGATGATATGTGGGAATGGTATGCATGGTGTGACATATAGTTTACTTAAAAGTCCAAAAGGGCCATGTAATACTTTACCAGTCTCATTGCAGCTCTGCTCTCAGAAATTCCCCAGAGGGATTATAAAATTCTTTATATCACCATCCAGGGACTAACATATATCATATCAAAAATCATGGGCATGACTAACGTATGCTGAATAAGACTCAATTAACATAAAATTAATTCATAGAAAAATTAGTTTTACTTCCAACAATTTGAATCCAAATATAAAACATCCTATTATTTTTTTAAAAACACAGAATAAAAGCACTAAGAGAATTAAAAATATGTTTCAAAGTTTTGCTCAACTGTATTACTCTGTATATATTTGAGTTCTGTAACATTTCCATGAAAATTCCTTAATCTAATGTTTTATCTTCTAAACAGAAAATATGAGAAATCTGTTTTAGTAATTTGCACAGTCTACAGAGTTTTTTTCTAGTTGACTGAATCAATTAACAGAACTGGGTATCAAAATCCTGACTGGTAACTTGGAATGTGTTGTAGTCAGGGGTTATATGCAGAACAATCAGAATCAGGACATGGAGTTCATAATATTATTTTTATGATGGTCACCCATAGTTAAGACAAGATAATACAGGAAATCTGTCCACAACACCAAAGGCATGGAATATTTGGTCAAGGGCCTGAATCCCACAGCAATATCCCATGAGTCCAAATAATGACCCAGAACACATTATAATGCCTCCCATGAGTCCAACTGGAGGGTTTTACAGATTTGTGCTGGGAAGGCCCAAAGGTCAGTGGTGGAAACCAGGAATTCTGTGCCAGCAGGGTGAAGTAGCTGTGATTATAGGTCAATGGTTTTATGCTGGAGCTGAGAAGTCACACGCACAACAAAGACCAGGGCTGTCCTGAAAATTACCACAACCATCCTGAGCGACACGGAGGCCCCGAGCTCCTCCTCTGACAAGCACAGTTGAGTACATACCAGGAAGCCAGTGTGCGGAGTTCATCCTGGAGAACAAGCGGCACACGTCTTCCTCTCTGGAGCCAGGAAGCAATGCTTTATGTGAGGAACAGAGCTTCTCCAGGAGAACCTAACAGCTCGAACAGCAACACGGAGGAGAACCCACAATGACTCATTGCATAAACACCTTAATGCCCCTCCTTCTCCTTCTCCACATCTCTATTTATGCTGGCAACTTTCCTCAGGTGGAACATCTACACTCAGCAGCATGGTGATTCAATTCTGCTGGTGCTAAATTGACCACCATTTTTAAATCCATAACACAATGTAATGGCATTAACTCAGCAACTTAATCTTTAGAAAACCCCCAAAATGAAAAGAAAATTATATCTAGGCAGAAGACTGTGTTTTGCAAAGCCCCATACTGCTTCCTTTGGAAGCTTCATGTCATTGTTCTCAATCATACCTACATCACATTCATTCCTTTTATGGTAAATGAATGTCAAAAATGAAATTCAACAAATTTCTTATAATATTGCAAAAGCTATGCTCAAAAATGTCTAGTAAAAGAGTGTGGGTCTTCATCATGTGACTACCAGTATGCTTCCAGAGAGCTTGTAAAAGGGAAATCAATCAATTTATAGGAGCTAAACTACACTCAAGAGGCATGAGGGGAAATTGATAAAGATTTAAGCACAACTTCTACGTATGTACCAAGAAATAGTTTAAAACATTTAATTTCATAAAGTAATGAGAAAAGCAAGCAATTAATATGTCATAAAAGTTTTTTCCATTGTATCATCAGCTGCTTTGGGGTTCTTTAAATTTTACAGGAAAATTCCCTATAGTAAATCCTATTTTCTTAAACTGGGTGATCTGAAACCTTAGACATCCAAAGGCTTGCTGGAGTAGCAGGACGCATGGCTGGTTCAACTGCCCTAGGTTTGCTAGTAGAGACACACTTGGTGCAAAGTGAGGCTTGCAATCTTTGTATGTCTTCTCTCCCAAAGTCTTCATAAAGATGAGAGGTAAGTAGGACAAATCTTAGTTACTCTGGTGAAAAAAGTCATGATTTTTTCCTTGCTGCTCTCGGCATGGGCTTCGGGACCCCACAGGAACTCATGGTTTGGAGGAACACTGTCAGGCGCCTGCCTGTACTCCAGGGATTTTAGTCTCAGAAAATCTTCAGTGAGGAGCCATTTGGGCTCTCCAAACATATCATGCTTCTTGCCGGGATACACTTTCATTCTTTTCAGGAATTTCCAGATGTCTTCTTCAGCAGCACAGTGATCTTTCATGAGGATCACAGCGAGGATCTTTATCAGCAGCCCTGTCTTAGGGTAACCCCTGCCACAGGGAACCCTGCCATTGTTGGGGAGGCTCAGCTTGCTGAAAAGGTTGTAGGAGTGACAGTTGGAATCTACTGCTCTCACTTCAACTGAAAAATCAGCTCCAGGTTCCTCACTGGCACTCTTCAAAATCTGAGGAAATTCATGTTTGTTCTTTCAGTTGACCAAATTATACAATTCTGACTAGTAAAGGGCTGCTTCAAATGAAATTTTTGGATTATGAACCACTCC
>PVJX010031837.1:0-20891 GCA_004027295.1 Dolichotis patagonum | reverse complement strand
GTAGGGTTGGACTGGTGGTCACAAATTCTCCTAGTTCCTCTTTGTCATGGAAGCATCTTGTTTCTCCATTAATTTCTAGAGAGAGTTTTGCAGGATACATCAATCTGGGCTGGAGATTGTTCTCCTTCAGCGCTTGAATTACTTTACTCCAAGCTCTTCTTGACCTGATGGTCTGTGTGGAGAAGTCTGCCATGATTTTGATGGGTTTTCCTTTATAGGTGATCTGTTTATTTCTCTGATGGCTTTTAATATTCTGTTCTTATATTGAATTTCTGGGATCTTGATTATTATGTGTCTGGGTGTAGCTCTGTTTGGGTTGTAGGTGGCTGGAGTTCTGTATGCTTCAAAGCAATTGTTCTGCATTCAAGGGGAGTCACTCAAATTGTCTCCCACAAGACAGCACCAAATACTCAAGAGTAATGTTACCTCTGCTGACTTTCTTATCAGCTCTGCCCAGCCTTTGGTCTAAAGATCTGCCTATTCACAGATTTAGCAGATGTTTTCTGGATTAAGCATGAGGTTTTGGTAGTTCACAGTGAAGCACTATAGACTCAAGTCTATAGATAGTGACTTGGAAATTACCTTTATTTTCTTCTACCAATGTTAATTCATGGATCAAAGCTAACTCCATGCACCCAATAGAAATATAACATGGTTTGGAAGTTAAGAGAACAAGCACAGCACTAGAATTCAGGCCCTGTAACTGACTAGCAAAATTGAGACCATAACAGTATCTTTACTGCAGAATTACTCCAAGAATTACTTAATCGGTATATGTAAAACTTTAAATCAGTGCCTAGTACAGAATATGCATTCAATAAATGTTAGCCATTGCTACTATCAGTATTATTATTGTCATCATTATTCCCATGACATACTTCCAGCATGTTTCCCCCAAAGTAAATGAGTTTCCTCTTTCCAGTTCCATCTGTTGTACAGTGCCTCGGCACTCATGATTCCCAGTAAGAGATAATGGGAAAAACCCTTTGAAGCTCTGCCACTTGGCATCCTCTGGAATTGGGGCCAAATGTCCTTATATTTAGAAACAGTTGCTCACAGTTAGCTGTGTCTGTCCCGTTTTCATTAAAGATGGACTCTTTTGTTAGAATTTGTGTTGCTTTCAGCTGATATTAGAGAGTAGAGCTTAGTATGGTTATCTTTACATTGCCATCTTCAAGCAGAATCCTTAATACTTTTAAATCCAGGAATATTTTTAAATAAGTGAGAGACTGGTGAGCGCCTCTCTTTCTCCACTGAAGCTTAAATATGAAGACATTATAAGAAGGATTTAAGAGTTCTTAATGCAGTATTCATAAAAGGACAGTTTAAACCTTAAAATCAGTTCCTAAGGGAGATTATTAAATCTTATTCCAATTTTGTACTTGTGACTATTTTCTTTATTTAGAGAAAGGTTTTGCATGAGAAATGGAAGTATGATTATAATATACAATCTTGGTAAATACATTTCACATTATTATTTAAAATGTGAAGTTTTAACCAACTGTAAATATGTTTTATGTTTTAAGCTTATGTGGTATGGTATGTATATATACATATTAATATAGATATCAAAAGATATCAAATAATATAAACCTGGCTTTGAGCCATCTAAAATTAAACAAGGGTTTAATTTTATGAATTTCAGCTTTCCTTTAAGTACATATATATGCATTATACTATGGAAGTAATGAAGCCAGTTGTTGGTTATTTGTTGTTTTCATGGTGATGGTGGTAAGACAATCATGATGGTGGTAATGGTCTTGAATTTATAAATGTGCAAACGGTTTGTTTATAAATTATTTCATTTAATTTTCAAAACAACCACATAGGGTCAATAATTAGGCCTACTTCACACATAAGGCAACAGAGGTTTAGGGGTTTAAATCACATGCTTAGCCGCACTGGGACAAATGAGAGATTTACCAACCCAAAATGACTCAAAATCTATGCTCTCAAATCACGTGCACAACTCCCACCCACTGATTCTGCTTGCCCAATAATATGGGCATCACATTACATGAGGAAATAAGTAAATTTTTAAGTCAATCATTTTTCTCAGAATCACCCAATTCAAAGAAAAACCTTAACATATGCCAATACCATATTCATTAAAGCTTTTTTTTTTTTTTTTTTGGTACTGGGGATAAACTCATGACCACACGCTTGCAAGCCAGGCACCTAGGTTGCTGAGCTGAATCCCCATCCCTCTCATTAAAGCTTTTAAAAATTAGAAAATTGAAATTACATGTCCCAGCATACAGTACTTTTCACTTTAAAATACTTCTAATCAGTATTTTTCAATTCATTTACAATTGTTTTAAAACTATATCTTAGTCACTTGATTCACTGCTGAGACTGAATAATAGACACCAACAAGTTAAGGAGAAGTTTATTTGACTTCATGTTTAGAGTCCACGGTCATCTGGTTCCAAGGCAAGATGGTGTGGCAGAGGGACATAGTGGAGGAGAAGCTACTCGTGTCTTGGTGAAGCAGAGAAGCAGAGAAGGAAGAAAGATGGAAGCCAGGGAAGGAAATACTGACCCCCGGTGATCAGCCTTTTCTGGGTACATCCTGCCTCCCAACAGCAAATTAGCTGTACAGCCTCTATAATCTAATCTCCTTTCAAAAGCCCCTCTGAGCTCATGAGGCTCTGGGGGGACATCTAGAAACAAGCCATAACAAATCATTTTCCCCACCCTAAAGCAGTAGAGGAGAAACACACACACACACACACACACACACACAGAAATGTTCTTTTCCATGGATGGCCTAATCTCTGAAGCTTGAATGCATCTCCAAAACAAATGATCACTTTGCTATTAAGCACAGGGAAAAAGAAATTGCTGTGAACAATGGTGCATATAAGCCAAATTTCTGAGATATAAATATGATTCTCCTTGAAGTTGATTTTTTAAAAATTCAAGTTGCTGAAGTAAGTCAAAAGAGACAAATATAGCACTTTGCCTGTATACATGAAGGTTAATCATAAACTGCATCTTTGTTTTAAAATCCCATGAATGTCAAAATAGGAAACCATCCAGTGTCAGTTCACAAATGGACCATTCTATTTGAAACTTTGACAAATGACTCCCCAGCTTTGCCTCTCTTTGCTAAGAAGGAAGCAGTGGCCTTCTGGGGCAGCTCCTTAAGATATTTCTATGAGATTTATGTGGCTCAAAGCACTCTCAAAGACAAATCAATATATCCAAGGAGAGCATTCTAATGTAATCACACTGATCAAGAAGAGTGTTTCATCACCATAGATCTGTCATTTTTTCCTTTCGTTGTGTGAAGCTGCCTAAAGTATTTATGTTCCTGAAATAAAGCTCTCAGTGACATTCTTCAGTCATGTTTGATATTAACAAAATTCCATAAAATCAGCCACCACATTGGGTGCAAACTTTCCTGTAGGACACCATGCAAGATCAAATTTTATAAGAGTAATAACAGATGGAGAACAAAATTATTGAAGAAACATTGGCCTGGATTATGGCCTTATAATTACTTGAGAACCTAAACTTATATACAAAATCTGGAATATTTGTGTAGTACTATGGGAAAGATGTTCACATTGCTCCACACTATTTCTGAGAAAAGACTTATAGATGTCATGATTGTCAGGGATTTAGGTTCTCATCAGGCTGGTTCTTCAACTTTGACCAGCTCCTAGTGATGCAAAATCTGCCAGCTCCACCCAGTGCTAGCTAGCTAGCTAGCTAGTGAACATCACTTGCCTTTTACTTCAAAGAAACTAAACAGTGGCATGATTAAAATTTCCCTAGTTCTTGGCACTGAAATAAATAGAGAAATGGGGAGTATTCCTCAGAATTGTGTCTGAGAATATATTTAAGGGGGAAAAAAAGCAATTTAAGGGCTGTTGATGGAGTTTTAGGGGGCCCATAAGTACCATTCGCTTTTGTACATGAAACTGTGAGATCCTGTACCCCCAATTCACATGTTGAAGTACCTCCAAATGGGACTGTATTTGGAGACAAGGTCATCAAAGATATCATTAAATTAAAATGAGATCATTAGAGTGTATCCTTACAAAAAGAGGAAATTATCACACACACACACACACACACACACACACACACAGAGATGAGAGATGATGTGAAGACACAGGGAGAAGATGGTTATCTGCAAACTAAGGAGTCAGCTCTCAAAAGAAAGCAACCCTACCCCACAGTGATCTTGGATTTTCAGCCTTTGGAACTGTGAAGGAATAAATTTCTAATGTTTAATCCACCCAATCTGTAGCATTTCATTATGGTACCCTGAACAAGCAAATGTACTCCACACCAGAATTCAGAAACAATTGCTAAATAAAGAGGCAAGAACCAGAGAGATGGGGCAATAAGGGATGAACTACTTTCTTGATAAAATGGACTTGAAAATGTAACTCTTGACCAGTAGTCGGTAGTATTTGCATTGATTTTATCCCCTCAGTCCAGCAGGCCTTCTCTGGGAATGTGGCATAGGTAGAAGTTGAGGAAAGACTCCAGGCAGGAGCTGAGAATTCCAAAAGAAAGAAGATCCAGAACCACCGAGAACAAAAGAGAACTCCCTGGGAGGAGTGAGTGATGGGGTGGAGAAGGCTGCAAGGGCTCCTCCTGACCTTTCCTTTCATGGGAAAGAGTAGAAATCCATCCACTCTATGGGAATGTGAAAAATGGGAATAAGTTTCCCTACTTGTACCCCGAGTGGATTCCAAGTTTTATTGTACCATGTGCTTCATAGAGAAATAAAGTCAACTTTGGTATCATCACTTAGAAAAAGCCATATGCAGCTAAAATGCCACGAAGTAAACTCTCACTTGCTCTCCTCAATATGCCCATCCTTTACTGGTCTTTGCTTGGAAGACTGACATTATCATCCATCCCCAGGCCAGTCCTTTTCTAGTTTTCTCTTTCTACTACCTCACGGATTCCTCCTCTTATCTGGCTCCCTTCTCTGCCCTTCTCAGTGCAGCCCTACTAATGATGCTTTAGTCAGCCCCTCACCACTTTTGCCTCTGGATCCCAGCTCAACCTTCCTTACCCGTTGTTTGCTATGGTTTGTTCCCCAGAGTTTCACATACTGGAAGCTTGGTTCTCAGTGTAACAGTGTTGAAACGTGATGGTACATTTCACAGATGGAGACTGGAAGGCGATGGAGTCTTGAGCACTACTGTGACAAGTTAATGCTGCTCTTGAGGAGTGTATCATGTCTTGAAGGAGTGAATTAGGTCCCATGCAAGTCCAGTTGTTATAAAATAGCAAGACTGGCCCCTTCCTACACTCTTGATTCCTTTCTCTCCCTGGCACCTCATTCTCTCACACACATTTCCTCCATGTGATACCATCCTCCACGAAGCTCTCACTGGAAGCCGATGTTGGTGCCAGGCTCTTGGGTCTTTAGAACTGTGAGCTAAGTATACTTCTTTATAAAGTACTCATATTCTGGCATTTTGTAATAGCACCACAAAAAGAACTGAGACACTGGCTTTTCCACCTACAGCAATCTTCTCATTGACACCAGAATGAAGCTTCTAAAACTCTAATTTTACCAAAAGCCTCATAAATTCATACCCTTTCAGTTCCTTATGTAAATACTAGGAATTCTGCCTAATCTGGGTTCCTCTCTCTCTCTCTCTCTCTCTTACAGCTAAGGGGAGTTAGAGGCCAGTGGTCAGGGGCACGAGGCTGTGATGAGGAAGAAAAGGAAGAACAGGCTCTGCAAAAGGGTTAGGAAGAGTCCCTGCTGGCAGTGAGGAACGCTGTCTTCCATATCACATGGAAAGACAATCTTGGAAGCAAAAGCTGGTGTCCTTCTCATCTTTCCTTCCTGTGGAATGAGGGATAAAATCACTGGCCTAGTACATCCCTCTTTTCTCTCTGGCACCTCCTGCACAAAGACAATACCGTTCTCCAGGATGCAGTGTAAATTTTGTTTAGAAGCTTTGCCCCTGCAGGAAAGAGCTTGCATGCCAAGCACAGACTGTAAATCAGGGAGTTGTTTTAATTTTCATGGGCAACCTAAAGAAATCCATTTGATTATCACACAAAGCTCCATTCTCCTACGGTTTTATTATCACTGAAGATATTTTGATCTCCGTCTCCCTGACCCCAGAATTTCAATTCTGAATTGAAGAGGGGAAAGTGAATGTCATTCTAACCCCCTCAATCAGAACTTTCAAGAGTAATTCTCCTGCCCCTGGGTTACAGATCTGCAGTGTTAAAAGCTTGTGAATTGACCCAATTGAATAGGTCACAACTAACTATGTTTGCTCATAAAAGAGGTGAACTATAGCAGAAGGGTCTCTGTTTAGTAAGCATTTAAAGAACCAGCTGCCATGATACAGGAAGTCCTTAGCACTTTTACTTATGGCGCTTGTTCTATTCCAAAACACCTTGCTTTTTAGTACCCTATTTTCACAATGCCACTTTCTTGCTAATGTCTGATCTCAGAGTTCTATGTCACTGCTCATCCTCCTCCTTTAACTCTTTACAGCTAATTTATGAGCAAGTCTTGAAGGTTCCACTATATTAAGTTTCTGTGCCTATCACCACTCTTCAGTTTTTAAACTTCCTACTTCATTGTTTCATCAGAACACTACAATAGCATCCTTAGTTGTCTCTGTGAATTTTGTCTCTCTCTGCTGAACTTCATCCAATTCACTGCTGGCAGATTAATATTTCCAAAGGGCATATTTATGTCTTTCCCATCTTCAAAACTGCCAATGAGGCCCTACTGGAATCTAAATTAAAAATGAGTCCTCCTGCTGGAATTGAAGAAGAGCCCTTCTCAACAAGGCTCCAAATTCTCGTTTTGGTTCTGTTTCCCTATATTTTGTACTGTAATTATGCTAGATCAATTAGTATCACCCTAATACAGTTCTACACTATTTTTGCCTTTTATTCTTTTACCCATATGTCTCAACTTCTGAAGGCATCTTTCTTTTTTCTTCTCTAAATCAGATTTTGAAGGCTAAATAGGAATTAATGGGCAATGCATTTATTAGTCACTTTCCCATCACAGGGACAAAATACCCAATAATTTAAAGGAGAAGAGATTTATTTTGGCTCAAGGTTTTCACTAGGTTCAGGTCATGGTTGATTGGCCCCAAGGCAGAAATGTCACAGCAGAAGGGAAAGACAGAAGAAAGCTACTCAACCCTTCGTAGCCAGGAAGCAGAGAAAAAGAGAATGAACCAGGGACAAGATTACACCTTCATACCCCTGTTACTCACTGCGAACCAGCCAAATTTCTTAACAATGCATTTCGCTACTGAACTTGTCAGTGGAGGAATTCCAATGATCCAATCAGCTTCTAAACAAATGAGACCTCGAGGGACATCTGAATATCGCAATTTTAGATTCTCTTTCTCTCTTCTCTCTGTCTCTCTGTCTCTGTCTCTCTCCCTCTGTCTCTCTGCCTCTCTTCTCTCTTTCTCTCTGTCCACAGAATACTTTGTGCTTTTCTTACCTCTTCCCTCCCACAGCATCCAAATTTTGTTGCTTCCCTGTTGTCACACAGAATGAGAACATCATTCTCATAGGATATAATTTTTCATTTAGAATCCTTGTCCTTGCAGGAAAGAACTTGCATACCAAATACTGGCTGTAAATTGGTGAGTTCTAATTTTCATGGGAAATTCAAAGAAATCCATTTGATCATCAAATGGATTTCACTCCTTCTGGGTTTTAAAGTGAAACATAAACCAGTTGACCTCCCATTCCTTTCTATTCCCAAATTTTGATATTTTGTTTAGGCAAGATGTATGGCCCACTTAAAGACTATTAGACATATTGGCTGGAGCTTTGAGAACAGGCTCATCCCTTATCTCTTAAGAGAAATCCAAGAAGACATATTCTTTCTGACTCTGTCTCAGAAGGTAGGGTGAAAGCATGAGGTCTAGAATTGCAGAAGTCATTTTGCTTGTGTGAGGGACAGACAACAGATAAATCTGGAACAAAGAGGAAGGAACCAACTTAAATCATTACAGAGAAATTGTGATATTTTGAGCTTCTGAGCTAAGCAGTCCTTGGATTTTAGCCTAAATTTGTACTTCTCAGTTAAGTCAATAAATTCCTAATTGTATTTAAACCAATCTGAGTCTGGTGTTCTGATTCCAGTAACAAATCTTTTACCCTCATACTAGACATATGGTATCTTCTCCATGGGTCAAGTTTAAATCTGCTGAGATGGATTTCATTGAGCCTTACATAGCAGGCTTTTAATAAACCTCTTTTAATGGGATTGATTTGTGCAGTGGGGAAAAAAATGTTTCCATGAATTTACTCAGACAATTTTTTAAATAGAAGATAGAATAAATATTCACTAAATGTTTGGTGAATTGAATTGGATACACTGACACTTAATAAAGGCACATTTTATCAAGGAAATTGTGGGAAACAATTTTCAAAACCATTTTTTAAATTTCTGATTGTTTAAGAAAGCAACCAGTAGACTCATTCTTTCTGGTTGAAATTTTTTTAAAATAAAAGATAATTATAGATATACCCTACAATAGTAATCAACTCCTGAAATTTTTTATTATCTAGGCCATTTTCATGTTTAATTGAAATATCCTTTCCCATAGAAATACAAATGGAGCCACATTTTAGGTAACAAAATTGTAAGGGTTCTGAACCGATACACTTAACTTCGGGAAAGCCAGTCTTTAATAAGCTTCAAAGATCCCCAGTATCATTTCCAAGGGTTCCAAAATTTATCGTAGGCATGGCTTATCTCTTAGAGTGGCAGAGCAAGACTTTCTTACAAATGTGCGATTTCAAATAAAAGTTGATTTTACCGACTTTCAATTTTAGAAAAGCCAGGATCTGTGCACTCAGATTTGGAGAGACCAGAATAGTACAGACTACTACTATATTAGTTTTCAGTTTCTCACTGACTCATCACCAAAACTTTGCAACTTCAGACAATCTCCATGTACTCTAGTAGCTGCCAGTTCTGTAGGGCAGAGGTTTGGCGTAGCATGGCTGTGCTCTCTCCTCAAGAACCAAGCCCCATCGTTGTCTGGGCTGAGCTCTTGTTTGAAGGTTCTAAGGTGCTCATTTTACCTACCAACCATCCAGGTTGTCGACAGTATCCAGTGTTCTGTGGTTGTTTCTTTGCTAGCTGTCAGCCAGGAATCTTCTCAGCATCTCAAGACCGCCTACATTCCTTCCCATGTGACCTCTGCTAACTTCAAACCAGCAAAAGTATAACAAATCCTACTCTTTGAATTGCTGATTTTGACTCTGACTTCTTGAGTCAGATTTGAAGGGCTTAGGCTCATCCAGTTATTCCTACATAATGTCACTGATTTGGGAGCTAATGATGTCTGCAAAAATTCCTACACAGCAGCACCTAGATTAATGTGGAATTGGATAACTGCAAAGTCTGAGTGATGATTAAACTTAATTGTACAACTTGATTGGCTTGAGCCATTAAGAAGATTATTAATAATACACATTTCTGGATGGCAGGAAAGTCACAGAGACGTAAACCTGAGTATTGTATTTGGTCCCTCAGCCTCAGCACAGAAGACATTGTTCCTCTGCTGTGTTTCCTGACCACCATGAGATGAGCATTTTTCCTCTGCCAAACCTCTTTGCTATGATGTCTGCCTTGGAACCAGCCAAACATGGACCGAATTCCCTGAACCATGAGCCAAATTAAACTTCTTCTTTGTTAAGTTGTAGGTGTGGGCTACCGCACTCCAGTGACAGGGAAGCTGGTTACTAGTGTGCATACATTTGGGACCAGGAAACTTAGGAACCACCTTAGAGTATCACCTATTACACCTGCAGAAATAACCAAAACCTAGCCTCCACAACAAGTGGCCATTTGCTCTTCAAAAAATAACAATTCCCCAAAACCCTGGGTCTTTTGTTTAGCCTTCACAGGCCTATGTGGCTTTACTGCCTGTCATCAGGGTGATATGGAAATCAAACCTTATACCTTTCTCTTCATTTGTGCCCAATATATCTTAGCTCAGGCAGCTATAAATAAAATGCAATTGGCCCTTGATGCCCACAGAGGATTGGTTCCAAGACACCCTGTGGTACCCAAACTCATGAATGTTCAAGTCCTTTATGTTATAGGGCACTTAGTATTTGTACACAACCTCCCTAAGCACATCCTTTTACATGTGTTAAGTCATCTCTCAATTACATATAATATCTAATACAATGTAAATGCTATGTAGTTGATATACTGTACTGTTCTGAGAATGGCAATACAAAAAAAATCAGTACAGATAAACTATCTTCCCCAAACATCTTCAATTTACAGTTGGTTGAATCTGCAAATAAGGAACTCACAGATACAATAGACCAACTATACCATGGACTGGGTGGGGCTTAAACAACATAAATTTATTTAGAGGCTGTAAATCCAAGGTCATGGAGCATCACAGTCAGGTTCTGTCTGGTGAAGGCCCTGCACTCATTACTTCAACTTGATCTAAGTATCTCCCAAAGGCCCCATTCTCCAAATACCATTACATTGCTTGCTGGGGCCTCAACAAGTGAACTTAGAATGGAGACACAATTCAATCCATAACAGTATTAAAATAACAGAAACAAAACTTCTATTCATCACCTGTGACCATTAACGTAACTGTCAGTTTGACTGGATTAAGTGCTGCCTACCAGATTAATAAAGAACACTTATGGGGGTGTAGATGGATCATGGGAAGACAACCTGGGATATTATCTTGGGCTCCTAACTTTTCCTCTGTAGCCCTCTTTCCAATCTGTTCTGCTTCTTGGCTGCCATGAACTAAACAGCTTTACTTCACTACCTTCTTCCATGATGATATTCCTGTCTTACAGCCCACCAGGGACTAGATCCTCCAAAACCATAATCTAAGTGAACGTCTCCTCTTTTTAGTTACAATTGCCAGGCATTCTGTGCCACAAAATGGGAAAGCTGACTACCACATCACCTCAGAGATAATCAAAACTGTAGGCACAATGCCATCTCCATTCATACAAATCAAATATATGTTTCTTCCCACCATACCTTCGGGTCAGTTCCCACTTTAAGATATTCCCCATAAACAGCTACAACACAGTTCCCAGAAATACACTTCTAAGTTAGATTTAAAAATATATGCTCCTAAAACAGTCATTTAACTCAAACATCTACACCCAGATGGTAGTGACTTCAGCCCAGTTCCTCTAGACCAATAGGCAGACACAAGCTAACATCTCATGAGGACTGTCAAACTAACAAGCTTGCTGTAATGGCTCTTGAAAATTACACTATTTTTCAAACTCTGAATCTTTGTGTTAGTTCCCAGTTGCTGCTGGTCACAAACTGTATGGCTCAAAATAACACAGATTTATTATTTCACAAATTTCAAGACAAAAACCTAGAATGGGAAGATTACATCTTGTCTAGAGTCTCCTGGAGGCAAATCCTTGCTCTTCCTTGCCTTTCCTAATGTATAAAGGCTGCCTGGCTGCATCCTTGTCTGTTGTTCCTTTCTGCCACCACTCTTACCTCTGTTTCTTTGGTCAAACAGCTTTCTCTGAACCTTCTTACTTCCATTTACGAAGACCTTGTGATTGGATCCTCCTGGAAAATCCAGAATAACCTTTCAACATTCTTAATGTAGTCACAACTGCAAAGTCTTTTCACAGTGCCAAGTAACATAGTCAAAGGTGTTAAAGATTATGTGAACATCTTAGGGAGATTATTCTTCCTACCCAAACCTTTTTTTTCTAACTATAATTATGTTCATATCCCAAAACATACTACAATATGAGTTATAAGAAAATTATATTCTAGTACAAAAAAAATGAAAGTTATATTCTGAAATTTTATATACAGGCAAAAATACCAATCAATCCAATAGTTTCTAGTTAGGAGATTATCATATGGAAAAAGTCTGAAACACATTGATGTTTAAATGTTTTCTTTTGTGTACAAATACAGAGCAAAAGAAACAAAACATGCATCTTTCACTAGACTTCAGTCTGTTGTACCTTTGCGCTATTTCCATGTCTTCCAAAACAGTCTCATGCTTAGCTTTTATTTGGCCCTAAGGACATTTGTGCTTCAATTTACTTTGAAATGAATTCTGAGTGTAAGATAACCAGGAGCCTCCAAATGGTTGAAATTTTGTTGAAGAAATGATGCAGAAAAAAATAGTACAACAAACCTTCATCATATTACATTTCATGTATAAATTTTATGTGTGTGCTACATAACTATTAACTATTTAATCTTGTATTTATTATTCAATTGATACATTTCTGTCTGAGAAAATTACTTGAGCACCTTGGGTAAAAACAGAATTCATTACAATTAATGGAAATATTTTTCATGTCATAGCTTTTTTATTTAACATCATGGTTTTCAGAAAAGAATTCAGCTTGATAGAAGAGTTTATGTGACTATGGAGCCCATTCAGGTAGTTCACCAGAACAAAAGAAACTTCAACTTTAAAAAAAGAGTCCTGACATCTCCATTGATCTAGACAACTGCTGATAATTTTTAAATGGCAAGTTTTCCAACTCCTACTCAACAAGTCTCCAAAAATCCTAGGTTGGAATTTCAACCAGAGCATCTTTTGTAGGTATAAAATATGTGGATGGAGTCTGATTTTGATTAAACCTCTTTCTGTATTGTCACTTCTGAATAAGCCCTCTCCTAGGTGGCCAAATGAATGGCCAGAAAGCAAAGGCTAGTTTTTCAGGTATTGCATTCTAGTGAAAGCAATCTATTCCAAAGCTTCTGAGATGATGTTATTGGGAAAGCAAAATTGCACTGTTAGAGGTCAGAAACTCTTATTCATCTCTCTGTAGCCACATGAAGGGAATTTTTCTTTGGTGGAACCATGGTATAGTTGAGGAACAGCATGATTATACCTTTGGTGTCATGGGTTGAAATCAATTTTAGAAAATAAATCTCCAGCTCATTTTGTAGCTTTTTTTTTTTGGAGAGAGAGAGTTCTGAAAATACTTTCAGGACATTTGTCAGGCTGAAATGTTTAATCCCACTAATTGTTTCTACCAGCTCTAAACCAACTAGAACTGACTTAAGATTATATATATATATATTTCCCTCTTTGGACTGAAAGAGAATGAACTTGGTTGAATGTTCAAAATGCTCCTTTGTTCAAAATGTATACATGACTTGAAGCACAAATTGCGGCATGCCATTTAGAGCACTTCCCAGAATGTAGCTCTACTCTTTTGTTTCCATCAGCCCAAGAAGGTAAAAAAGGCTGTTGGCCAGGGTTTTTGCTACAAAAACTCAGATCACACAAAAAAGGAAAGATAAAAATAATCTCAGTGTGACTGCACAAGGGCTCCTATGTTCAACAACACAACAAGGATATGCTGGGCTCTTCCCTGCTATATTCCTAGGAAGCCACGATCTTTTGTTCCAGAATCATTCATTCAGTTGTGCACCAAATGATTTCAGATTTCAGCCATAACTTTCTACTTTCTCCCTCGGAAAAGATGTATGTTTGTTGCTGATTGTTGCTTTCAAAGCTTTAGCCATGCTTCCAAGTTCTCCCCAAGGGCTAAGTGAAAAAAAAAAAGATGATTGGTAGACTGAAGGTCAAGCTAAACCCAAGGTGTGTGGGGGTGTGGGGGAGACTTCGCATGTACATGTGAGCCTTGAGAACCACTGCTATTACACTGAACAAAAAGCAACCCAAACTCCATATTTATCATCTCAAGTTCCAGCTGCCACGGCAAAATTTCTCTCACAATAACTTTTTGAAAAGACTCCCTGTCTAAGCTTGCCCTGTGTCTGTTTCCTGGTGTCCTGGTGGTTTTTACCTTTGCTCATAGTCTTTGGGAATTCTTTCAGAGGCCTGCAAAGCCACTTTCTAGTGCACTGTGTTTCATATTCACAGAACACACATAGGTCATTTTATCGCTCATATCCATATTCAATTACCTTGCACAAAAAACACATCCAGGTTTGTGATTTTTGTCCTAGTTTCATTTATCTAAAATAACATAGATATGCTGTAAGAAAAAAAAATCAAACAGTAAAGAACAACATATGATGGAAAGAAATAGTCTCTTACCTCTAGTACCTCTCTTGAGAAATGTCTTAACTGTTTCTGCTTTTTTGTACTTGTTACCTTCAAAATACTAAATAACATGCATGTGGGATTTCTGAATGTATCAAATTTATGCTTAGCCTATTGTCTCTCAGAAATGAAAGATGAGGATTTAATTAACTTATTCAGCCATTCTCTTTTCCCCCACTTCTTTTCTTCTTATATTTAATGTATTATCATTTTTATTTCACTGCTTATTTATCTTTAATTACTTTAAATAATATACTTATGCCTCAGTGTCTTAGTGTAGCAGGTCCAATTTTGTCAAGCCACATTCTTGGGTGTAAGAAGGATTAACTTTCTTTATTTTCTGTAACTAAAGGACCACATTTCACTAGCTGGCAGAAAACTTAATCACTGCTGATTCCAAGCAAACTCAGTCATTTTACATTTAAACTCTATGAAGTCAGATTTAATTCCTCCCTCCCACTCATTTTCCCTAGGAAAGCAGATCGTTTCAGGGGATTAATGTAGGTCTGAAGTACTACAAGTAGGTGGGCTGCTGGTCTACCGTTGAACTATGTCTTACTTAGCATCCTGCATGTTTGGTATGAGCGTCTCTGTTGACAAGCACAGAGGTATTCAAGGAAGCACCATGAACTCTGATTTTATCATCCATGTTCTGATGGAAGAGCTCCTCAGCTCTACTGGCCCTTCTGTGGGCCTGTTTAGAGCCACGAACAGTTTGCCTACTATTCAGTGACTGTAGGGGACACAGGAATCTTAAGCAAGACTATCTCAATCCTCATCTGACAGCTATGAAACAATTCTGTTAGGAAGTGAGGTTATTTCCCTGAGCTATTTCTGTCTAGCTTGCTGCCTTCCAGAGAAGAGTAAACTGCACCCTTGAACCCTTATTTTTTTCAGACTCATCCTTTTTCACACCAGGATTAGGGTCAGGGTAAGGGCAAGAGCATAGGCAACCTCTCAAGTACTTGCTTTCCTTCTAACTCTAAATCTTTAACCTCTTTCTTTACTTCCTATTTTTCTACTTTACACTCTGATTTTGGAGTTCAATAATACTTCTTTTGCTTCCGAATCAAATGCTATGGGTTTCAAGACAACGAAAAGCATATTTAGAAAGTCAAGAACCTGATTGATGCATGTGGCTATGTCATCCCCTCTCTAAATAATAAGCCCATCAAGAGGGGAGATGGCGGAACAGTAAGAAGCAGAGTAAACAGCCTCTCTGGGAGAAACAGTCCAGATGCTGGACTATAGCATTCTGGAGAAGACAAGGAAGAAAGTGAGTCCCCTCGACCCAGGAAGAACCTAGAATGAGAACTGAAGCCCACAGAGAGAATAAAGAAAAAAAGAAAGAAAAATAAAAAGCTTAAACAGAAGAAGGTGGCAGCTGGTGGCGTTTTCACCCGGAGCCAGAACCACCATGCGAGAAGAACTGCTGGAACTTGAGGAAGCATGGTCACAGTGAAGGTGGTGGCTGGCAAGCCCGAAGGCCTCTCTAGGGAGACACAGCGGCAGAGGAGAGCAGCAAACCAGAGAACTGCACGGGCTGGTGGTGAGTAGGGGACTCAGTCCTCCCGCCAGAGTGGGCAACTGGCCAGGGGCCATTTTGGAGTTGGGCAGTATAATCCCAGAGCCAGAGCTGCAGACAGGTTTATTCAGCCACTCCTAGCTCGGAGCAGACTACTGGAAATTGCTTAGACTGAGTCCCACCCTGTGCATAGTCCAACAGCCACCACTGAGGTTTCCCTAAAGCCATCCACAACCAACCCTGCCTACCTGGTGCACACTAATGTAGTGAGGGCTCCCTGTGGTTAACCAGCTCAAGAGGAAGGTGCCAGCCTGCCCTGCCCCTGCTTGCACTCCAGTAGCCACCAGCATGCTGGAAAAAGCAGCAAACAGCTGATATCCCTAGCCAGCACAATTCAGAGAAACTATAACCAACACAGGAAGTGCCAGGGACCCCACTACCCACTTGTCTGGAAGAAACCAGGAACGTGGCAAGAGGAAGAAGCAAAAGGCAGTCTCTGGCCTCTAACTCAAGCAGTACTGGTCTAGGAGATGTAAACACAGAAGAGATTGGGAGTCGCACACCTGAAGTTTCTGAAGCAGCAGCAATTGAAATAAAGAAACAACTTCATGAGGCTATAAAAGAAATTAGAACAGAAATACTATCTCAGGTAAAAGAAGAAGGAAATGTAATAAAAGAATTGCTAAGCACCTCTCAATAAGACACAGATGGAAGAATAGAGGAGCATAGAAAAAGGAGGGAAACCTTTAATGAAAAACATAAAAAAGATTTAGAATATATGAAACAGATTCAAAGATATTACCAGGAAATTAAAAACTCCATCGAAAGCTGGTAAAGCTGCTTGAAAGAAACTAAAGATAGACTATTAAACCTTGAAGACAGGTTTGCAGCTTGCGATTGCAAAAGGAAAGATCTCTTTAAAATAACAAGGAACCAGGAAGTAACAATACAAAGGCTAGAAGATGACAAGAGGATCTATAATTTAAGAATAAAAAAATGTGGGCCGGGGATTTAACTTAGCAGGCATAAGTGCCTGCCTTGCAAGCACATGATTGTGAGTTCAATCTCTGGTACCAAAAAATAAATAAATGAATAAATAAATAAATAAATAAATAAATAAATAATGTGAGTTAAAAAGCAGGGGTAAACACAAATGAACTACAAAGGCTATTTACAGAAATAGTTAAAGAAAACTTCCCAAGCATAGGAGAAGAAAATGATATTCAGATAAGTGAGGCATACAAAACTCCAGCCAGCTATAACCAAAACAGATCTACACCCCCACATATAATAATCAAGATCCCAGAAATTCAACACAACAACAGAATATTAAAAGCTGTCAGAAAAAAGAAACAGATCATCTATAATGGAAAACCCATCAGAAACACGACAGACTTCTCAACACAAACCACAAATCAAGAAGAGCTTGGAGTGAAGTATTCCAAGCCCTGAAAGAAAATAACCTCCAACCTAGATTAATGTGCCCTGCCAAACTATCTCTCAAAATTAATGGAGAACAAGATGCTTCCATGACAAAGAGGAACTGGCAGAGTTTATGACCACCAATCCAACCCTACAAAATATACTGAAGAACATTCTAGAAAGAAAAAAAGACCATGGCTTCAGGAACAGTGGCAGAGGGGGCTCACTGAATGGGGCAGACAGTGGAATGAAGAGGAAAAAAAGACAACTAACAGCAGAAAAATAGCATGGTAGAGATGAGGCAGAGAAGGTTGGCCATAATCACTAATATAGGTGGCCTCAATTCACCAATAAAAAAAAACAGGCAGAGTAGATCAAGAGATAGGGTCCATCAATATGCTTTATATAAGAAATACATTTAACCTGAAAGGGGATTTATAGACTGAAAGTCGAAGATGAGAAAACAATGCTCTATGTGACAGGGAACCAGAAAAAAAGTGGGGGTAGCTTGCCCATCAACTGCAAATTGGTTAGAAAGCCATGACACTTTTATACAATGGAAAATTACTCAACTATAAAGAAAGAAAACCTTGACGCTGTTGTAGGCAAATGGATCATGCTCAGGGCTTGAGATCATGCTCAGAGATAAAAAGATTCAGAATCACTTAGGTGAATAGCGCGTTGCCTCCCTAATATAAAAACTAAAGGAGTTAGTGGGATCCAAAAATGTATAAAACATCCCATGAAAATAAAAGGGGAAGAAATGTCTAAAAAGGGAAGGCCATTTTTAATCTATTATCATAATTTGAAACCCATATTGTTTTCATTGTTCTGTTTAGTTAGATTTTATTCTGTTTCAGTTTGTCTACTTGTATTAGACTTAATGGCATGGACAGCTATTCCAAAGATAGCAGGATATATTATGGTAACCATTTTTGATTTCCTATTAGCTTGATTTGAAGCCCTGCATTGCTTTCACTGTTTTGTTTTGACTGATTTTATTCTATTCTATTTTGTTTGATAGTATCAAGTCTGAGGGTATAGGCAACTACTTTGAAGACAATAAGATACACTATGATACCCATTCTGGTTTGACTATTATCTGCTTTTGAAGTCCTATAATGTCTCCAATGTTTTGTTTTTATTGGTTTTTGTTCTGTACTGTTTTGTTCAATTTTATTATGCCTGATGATATGGGCAATTCTTTTGAAGATAAGAGGCATTATGGTAGCCATAAATAATAATAATAATTAATAATAATAATAGTAAGCCTAAAATGTTTAACCCTAAGATACTATACTTAACACAAAGAAGATCTCAGGATTAAAACCGAAAACACTGGGGATAGGTGGGGAATTCTCAAATATCGCCATATGCAAGATTCCAATGATTGAAGTTAGCACTCTAGTCTACTATATGTTAGGTGAGACTACTTAGCACATGTCTCTTTCAGTCTTTCTTCCCTCCTTCACTCTATGAATCCTACATTATTAATCAGTTACTGTCCAGTTCCAAGTAACAGAGTACCTCAATTATAATGCCCTAAACAAATATGGATGTAACTTACACAAAAATCAGTAAGTCCAGTGACGGGCAACTGTAAATTGATACAATGGATAATAATGCTATGAAAAAAATCTAGACTTCAACTTCCCACAAAGTCATCCTTAGCATGTTGGCTTGATATCTCATGGCCACAAGATAATTGTAGTTCCAGGGATTACACCTATGATCCTAACAAGAGGAAATAGAGCAGGGAAGGGAGGGCTGAGACAAGCTACATTTGTTGTCTTTATCAATAAAGCAAATGTTTTCCTAGAGTAATTCCCTCCATAAACTATTCATGCCTTACTGTCCTAAACTGTCTGATGGCTGCCACTATCTGCATAATTATTTACACGTACAATTTCTGTAGCAAAGGCAGGTAACAGTGAAGGAGGTTAGAAATTGCCATCCACCAACCCAGTGAACAGTATTGACCAAAGTCCTTCTTTGATCCTTCAGCATCCATGTATTGTATTCTCATGGAACACACTGAATCCCATCAGCAAGGGAGACAAACAGTGTCTCATTCAGTAGCTGCATTAAGCTTGAACCCACAGTATCATCTCTACCTAGTGTAGATGATTGTCCTTGGAATCAGATGAGATGATCTATGGGTAAGACAAAAACACACCTGCCATACAATCAAGGAGAAGAAACACAATAACTGAAGAGCACAAACAAAAGTAGTGAAACCAAAATAAGATAAATACTACCCATTTGGGAAACTGCAGAATAAACAGTTCACCAGGGCCACTGTTTACTTATATATCAAATCCTATCACAGAAAAAGAAGACCTTTGACTCTGCTGTTTGTGTGACACTTACCAGGTCCTACTCCTGCCTGTGGTTCCATTCTCCAAGAGTAGGGTTCTTGACCACTGTCTCCATAGCCCACTTGAGATGGGTCAAGAGCTGTCCTTCCAGAATGATACGCAACATTGCACCATATTTCCTACTCATGCAAAATCAGAGGTATGAGAGTTACCATCTGACGATGATGCTTACATAGGCATAATTTCACCTCCTAAAGGACATTTGATAATGTCCAGAAGCCTTTTGGGCTGTCACAACAGGTAAGATGCTATTGGCATAGTAGAACAGAAAGACAAAAACCCAAAGTGCTCACTGATATTATTGCTGAGCTGCTCCATTTAAGAACCTTCCTAAGTAGAAGTCAGCAATGCTGCTAAACATTATGTAATCATAAGGAAACCCACACACACAAAGATTATCTGGCCCAATATGCCAATTATGACAAAGTTGACAGATCCTGGTCTAGGCCAGTCACAACAGTCTCATTCTCCTTTTTATTAATTATACAGGCATGAGATTCAATATCCTTAGAGGCATTTATAGAAAAGGTATTCTTACTATTAATAATAGTCACACACACACACACACACACACACACACACACACACACGGCACTCTTTTTGATGTAACCTGAGAAAATAAATCACTCTGAGGATAGTGGAACAGAAAGATGAAAACCCCAAATCCTTGCTGAGATTGCTGAACTCCATATCTCTAGACTTCATATCTCTAGACTTTTCTTTTTATGAAAAAAAAATGGTCTTCGTGCTGAAGTCAGTTTTACCTGGGATTTTCTGTTACTTGTGGTTGAATGTATCTTAGCTAATACAGGTAACCCTGGTCCTTCTTTTCTAGTGGCTGGTTTTTCCCTATGATAGATGGCTCTTTCTAATTTGTCCTGTGACTGCTGGTGTTCATTCATGTTTAACAGAAAAACCAAGTGACTGATGTGGCTTTCCTCTGCCACCCTGTAAGTAGTTCTGTACTGTCAAAGGCCTTCCCTCCAGGGAATTCTAACTGAACGTCTGTCCACATGAATGAGGCAGGTCAACAACAGTTTTGCATCAGGCTATTTCCTTTAAAATGAATGAAGGGCCACCTCTGTCAGGTTGCAGGTCTAACATGAGCACCAACACACAGCTGGGACTGTCACTTTTTCTCGGGGTTTATACTTGTTTCAGAAACAGCTCTCTGGTTTTGCTAATTGATTAGGTACCTAGCTAGTTTGTTTGGCTTATGGATAAGACCAAGGCTTCTTGCCATTCTGCATGCAGAGCTGTGGGAACCACCTATGTAGTTGCTCATTCAGGTTATGTCCAGTCAGCACCCCCTGCTCCTCTCTTTCCTCGTGGCTTTACGTGAAATGCTAAAGGTCTGTGAGATTCTTGGCTTCTACTTGCACTGCCGCCTCCTAAAGCATGCTCTGGACTCCCTTCCTTCCACACATTTCCTTTCTCTGTTTTCCAGAAATTCATCAAGCTCTCTTATCCACAGGCAACTCACTTCTCCTTACCCTTCTCCTAACCTTCTCACTG
>PVJX010031836.1:0-20896 GCA_004027295.1 Dolichotis patagonum | reverse complement strand
TCCACCTTGTGAAAACATAGTGAGAAGGCAATTGTTTACAAGCCAGCAGGTTCTCCCCAGGAATGAAATCTGCTACACTTGGGCCTCAAGCTCTAATAGGAGACTAGGGCATGGCAAAGCTGGCTGGGGAAGGAAGTGCAACCTGTCAATCACAGGATCCTGGAACATATGCTCAGAACAGTCCCCAAATCCTTGCACACGGACTTTGTGCAGGTTTTCCACAGGATGGTCTAGATCTGCCATCAGCATGAGGACTGAGTGATACAAAAGGACAGTCACCATTGAATGTTTGGGTCTCTTCTTTTTTTGCATGGATGGCCTCCCTCGCTGTAGGATGTATTTCTTTTCCTTCTTTTACTTAGTCAAAACTCACTCTGCAGAGCCTATTTCATTTCCTACCTTTGATAAAACCTTGCTATTATTTGTGATTGTCTTGCCCAATTCTTGCTCAGGACAGAAGGAACCTAGAAACCATCTCCAGCAAGAGACTCTAGCACCCCAACCAGTAACAAAACATGCAGATCTGTGAGAAATAAGCACCAGGTTTTGAAGCCAGCTAGCCTACGGTATCTTATTATGGAGGCCTGAGGTCACTGAACAGAGAGGGTTAGTGCCTTATGTACTGACACATTGCTAGTGAACAAGAGAACTGAAATTTGAACTCAAGTCTCACAGACTCCAAAGCCCAGGGTGTCTTATTGAGAATAGATTCTCCACTGGCAGGATAACGGATGAAGTAGATGCCAAATTCAAGTTCAGTCTGGAGAAGAAAGGCTGGGTCTGTAGAGGTTTCTGTATTGGATCAGGGGTGAGGGAAGTTATCTAAAGAGGAAATAAGTGGCCTTTAAAGTACAACCTAATTAGTCTCACCACTTTTCTGAGTCTGGTGTTGTTTGAATTAATGTTGCCAAACTAAATGAAAACTGTCTTTCTTTTTTTTTTCCTTCTGTGCTTACTCCATGGGGGAGTCTAGTAATCTCTTTACAAGTACCATCTCATTTAATTGTCCAAATGATCTTAGGAGTTGATACTATTATCTCCATTTGACAGGATGAGGCACGTGAGAGGCACTAGAGAGACTGAATCACTTTCCCAGAGTGACACACTCAATGGTGTAGCATGGATGAAACCTGTTACGAGCTGAGCTGTGTTCCCACAAAATTCGCATATTGAAGCCTTAAGTGCTAAGATAACTCTGTTTGGAGATATGTCCTTCAGGGAGGTAATTAAGGTTCAATGAGGCCATCAGGGTGGGCCCAAAATCCAATAAGACTGATGACTTTGAAAGAAGAGACACTAGCATATTCTCCTCTTCTCTTCTCTTCTCTCGCTCGCTCGCTCGCTCGCTTGCTTTTTCCCTCCTCTATCTCTCCTTGTTCCTGGACTTCTTGCCTGTGGAACTGTAAGGCAATCAGTTTCTGTTGTTTAAGCCATTCAGGTTGTGGTACTTTTTATGGCATTCTTGGTAGACTGACACAGAGCATGCCTGATCCAGGCCTCACCTTTGTACCAACATGAGGTTTGCTTACATCCACCTGCAGACCACACAAACTAAATGCGAGAAGATGACCTTTATGGAAAGTGGTCTGAGAATAGAGCTGCATCTTCAGTGGGCTGGAGTTAGTGCTGCAGTCATAAAGCTAGACGGATGAGTGCAAGGCCATGTATGTTTGGCAGGATGCACACAAACCCTTCCTGCGGGTGCAAACTAATGTTCTCAGCCCTGCCAACCTTTCTGTTCTATGGGCTAGAATCCCAAATTTCTCAGTCTCATCAAGAGAATACACTAAAATTGTACTCAGAAAGGGATAGTTTTATTTCTGTCAAAAAGGTCACACTGAGAGCCTCAGGACTCTGTCTGCAGGAAAATTAAAGAATAATGGAGTGATAAATTAGTACCTTACCATCCAATGACAGACTGATGGATAAATGCTGTGACAGACCCAAAACTATATCATTCTGCAAGACTCCCCTAAAGAAAAAGCTTTTATCCTTGTAGACATTCCCTGAAAATGGAATTCAAATGTGGTAGAAAGTCCCACTGTCTGGGTGACATTTGTTATTATTATATTATGTAAGAGCCAGGATTCACATGTTAAAACTCAAATGTGGAATAATTATAGTACCACTGAGGTTCAACAAGATATTCTTCCTGTGTCTTTTTGTTTTAATAGCTGTACATATTGGCAAGAGGCACATACCATAGGAACTTAATAAGAAGGTTTATGTTGTCCTATTCTGACTAATTCCCTTTGCGACCCAAATAAACATCACTATAAAAATCAGCATGGAAAACCTCTATTATTTTTCCAAAGGGACTCCTGTAGAGAAGCCTGATTTTTCCCCTTTGAAAGTGTCTTAACTGAGATCTTAATTTCATTCTGAAATTTTATGCAAAGGATCAAGTGTGATTCTGTACTCTTCATTATGATGGGGAAGGCATGCAGGTAGTACCCTGTATAATTGTGATAATGACAAATTAAAATTTTGAGCCAAACGTTCTTGATTTTGGCCACATATTGAAATAACCTGGGGAGTCTTATAAAAGCACACTTGGGTCTTATGCCAGAGATTTTGATTTGTTTGCTTCCAGGATATGGGCTGATCAATGGAATTGTTTTATAAGCTTCCCAAGTGAATCTAACATGCAGCCACAATTGAGAACCACTGCTTTAAACCAATTTTAGAGTTCGCCGCTTTCCCCTCTGTTATGGCTTGGATGTGGATCATTCCCCTAAGGGCCCAAGTGTTGGGAGCTAGGTCTTCAAGTGGTGGATTAAGAGGTGGTGGAATCTCAGTAGAAGTTAATTAGGTTATTGTGGTTATATTAACTCTTGGAAGAGTTAATATAGTTCTCATGGGTTTAGATCTTATAAGAGGGTTGTTATAAAAGCTCAAGACTGAGCATCTTTCACTCTCTAGCTTCCTGTCTCTACGTGATCTTTCTTTGACTGTACATCTTGCCATCATGATATCGGCCATGTTGCAACCTAGTCAAAGGCAGGCCTCACCAGACACCAAAATACTGGGACCACCTTATCTTCTTAGACTTAGAGCCTCCAAAATCTGAGCTAAATAAACTTCTTTTCTTTGTAAATTACCCAGCCTCAGCTGTTTTATTATAAGAAAACAAAATGGACTAATGTATATTTAAGTAGCTTAAAGTATAGAAAACAAGTGGTATCTATCTATGGTGAAGAGCTAACATGTATAAATAATATTGCCTCGGGCAAACTTGACCTTTTAAAATTCCCTCAGATTTTTGTGTAAAACAATTTGAAGAAAAGGAAAATCTAACCCAAAGTATGTAGTGAGGATTAAGTGAGGTAAATTTATATGGCAGGCAGAGAGTAATTAATTAATGTGGGACATCAGTATTATTACTGTTTTTGTTATTTCAGATTTAAAAAACTCTTCAGTGATAGGCGATAGAAACTAGTTTTATTGAAAAGGGAGGACATTTGCTTATTTGTGCAACTAGTTTTATTGAAAACTATATGAAAGTGTAAGAGTCAATCTGGCCTCAGAACAACTAGGTCCAAGGCTTCATAATATTTCTCATTTCCACATCTTTTTTCCTGTCAGCTTTAGGCTTTGGAGCCAGCTTTTCTGCTTAGGAAGATGCATTACTTCCGGTTGATCTGACACACATTCTGTGAGTCTCTCTCACCAGTGTGAACTGGAAAACATCCTGAGCTATAACACTGATTGTCCAGATTTGGGTCAAATGCCCAGGGTGGGTCTGAAAATGGTGGCATAGTGGCGGACCTGCTCCTAAAAGAGGGAAGGAGGTGCCAAAGGAAAAACATGAAACAAAACAAAACAAACACATAGCTACTCCAGTGATTAAAAGCTAGCTCTAATAGTAGACTGTATCCATTCAACAACGTGTATTAAGTATCTGTTGTGCATCAAATGTGGTCCTAGACACTACTTTTTAAGATGAGAAGTGAACATTATGTTTTTAAAAAACTATGGCAGCCTAATTTCCTATAGTTAAATTTATCCTTTTATGGGGATAAAATTTACATACTGTAAAATTTATCCTTTTAAAGGTATGTACTATTTCATGTCTTGGTGCTATCATAAATGGTAATAAATTTTGAAACCATAAAATATTAGTCCTCCAAATTTGTTCTTTTGTGAATTTTGATAAACACATGCAGTCATGTAATCATCACCACAATCAAGATATAGAATGTCACTCTGGGGGACTGAGGTAGGAAGATCACAAGTCTGAGTCCACATGGGTAACTTTGGTAGCAGGATCCTGTCTCAAAAAAAAAGAAACATAAAAAATTGAAGTGAAACGTAACAAAATGAAATAAAACCAAACCAAACTAAACCAAACCACCTTTTGATTTTTAACTGGCTGGAGCTATACCTTAGTGCTACGGCCTTGGGTTTAATCTCCAGCACCATTATAAAAAAAAGATACAGGATATTTCAATCATTCCCCAGAATTGTCTTACAGTATGTGCTTTTATAGTCAACCACTTCCTCTACTCTCTACCTCTGGCAACCATTAATCTGTTTTCTGTCTCCAGTTGGCCTTTTCCAGAAGGTCATCTAAAGGGAATCACATAACATTTTGCTTTCTTTTGTGTAACATTTGTGATTCATGTAAGTTGCTTCATATATCAGTATTTCTCTCCTGTTTATTGCTGAGGAGTAGTCCTTGGTATAGGTTTGCCTCCTCGGTTTGTGTATCCATGTATCTCTGCTGACGGACACTTAGGCTGTTCCCACATTTAGGATGACTATGATAAAGTTATCTAAAGATTTGCATGTATAATTTTGTGTAAGCATACATTTTTATGTCATTTAATAAGTGTTCTTGGAGTGAGCTTGCTGAACCAAGTGGTAAATGTATTTTAAATTTTATAAGATACTGTCAAAATTCTTTCCAAAGTGACTGTACTAGTTTGTACTTTTACTCATAGTGTATTAATGTTAGCGTTGTTTTACATCTTGCCAACATAAGCTATTGTCAGTTTTTAGAAAAATCCATTCACATAGATCAATAACAATGTCCCATTGTGCTTTTAATTAATAACTGAAGATGCTAAGTTTCTTTATGAGACGCCTATTTTCCATTCACCTATTTTCTTTGGCAAAATGTGTATGCAAATCTGTTGGCCATTTTTCACTGAATTGATTGTTTATTGTTATTATGTATTTTCTTCATTTTTAAAAAATTTTATTTTAAAGAAGATAAAACCAAGGAAAATAAAACAATAAAACCAATAAAGATAAACTAGTATAAGTGATACAGGACTTCAAAACTATGACATGAGCTATAGTTACCATAATGCCTCTTGTCTTTAAAATAGCTGCAAATACCTTCAGACATAGTAAAAATTGAACAGAACAGAATAGAATAGAAACAACAAAACAATGAATGCAATAAAGGACTTCAAAACAAGCCAACAGTAAATCTAAAATGGCTACCATAATATGTCTTGCTATCTTTTAAATAGCTGCTCATGCCATCAGATTTAACATAATTAAAAAACAAAAGAGAATAAAACTGAACACAAAAAAACCTCCTGGTGAGGCCTGGTCCTCTCTCCTCACAGTCCATGAATGGCTCTGACTCACGTAGAGAGGCTTGTTTGTGGCGCTGACTCACGGAGTAGCTTGGGTGTCCTTTTTGAATATAAGTCCAGATATCAGACATACATTTTGAATATGTTTCTTTTCAGTCTGCGTGTTGGCTTTCATTCTCTTAGCAGTGTCATTTGGCCAAGTCAAATTTATCATTCTTTTCCATTCATAGATTATGGTTTTGGTGTCATATTTAGGATGTCCTTTTCTTAACCCAAGATCAAGAGATTTTCTCTGGTTTTTAAAATGTTTTACAATTTCAGGTTAATATTTATATTATGATCTATTTTGAGGTAATTGTTACAGATTACATGGGGTATGGGTTGTTTCATTATTTTGCATATAGATGTCCAATAATTACTTTAGAAACAGTGAATTGTTTTCACTCCTCTGTGAAAAATAAGTTGGCAATATTTGCATGTGGGTTTATTTATGGGTCCTCTATGCTATTCTGTTGATTTGTGTGGTTATCTCTTCACTGACATCACACAGTGGTATTTGCTGTAGCTTTGTAATAAGTCTTAAAGTCAAGTAGTGTGAGTTATCTGCCTTTGTTCATCTTTTTCAAAATTGTTTTCACCTTTCTAACTTCTTTGCCTTTTAATACAAATTATAAATCAGATTGTTGGTTTCTATTTTAAGAATCTTACTGAGAATTTGATTGGAATTGCACTGAATTTATACCTGGGGAGAACTGGCCATTCAATAACACTGAGTCTTTCAATGCATAAACACAGTTATACTTTCATTTATTTAGGTCATCTTTGATTTTCTTTTGTCAGGTTTGTAGTTTTTAGCATACAGAATCTACAGTTTTTTCTAAATGTTTCATGACTTTTAGTGCTATTGTTAATGTTTGAAAAATTTGAAATTAGAAAGTGCCAATCCTCCAATTTTTTTTCCCAAAATTCTATTGGCTATTCTGGGTCCTTTGATTTTTTGTACATGTTGTTTTCTTTTCTTGTGCTGCTGGTGGTGAAGGAGGGTGATGAACCCAGGGCTTTCTCCCTGAACTACATTTTTCAGCTCTTTCATGTTTTATTTTGAGGCAAGGTCTTACTAATTCACCTAGGCTGACCTTGAACTTGAAGTCTTCCTGCCTTAGCATTCTATATTATAGGTATGTACCACCATGCTTGTACACATTTTAATGTTAGCCTTGTAGAAAAAAGACTGTAGGATTCTGATAGGAATGGTGTTTCTGTAGACCCATATTGAGAGAATTGCTCTCTTAATAATACTTAATCTTTAAATACATGATCATGCACTACTTGTGTATTTAGATTCTTTTATGTTTCTGTCAGCATTTAAAAAGTTTTCAGTATATAAGCTTTGCATTCTTTTGCCAAATTTATTTCTAAGCATTGCATTCCTTTTGATGCTATTTTGAATGGAATTTTCTTCTTAACTTCATTTTCAGATTATTCATTGCTGGTATATAGGATATAATTGATTTTTTGTGTATTGATCTACAATTATTTCTTGAGATTTCAGGAGCTTGTGTTTTTCAAAGAATTTGCCTGACCCATCTAAGTAGTTGTATTTATTGGCATAAAGATATTGATAACTTCACCTCATTATTGCCTTAATGTCTACAATATCTGTAGTGCTATAACCTTTTTAATTCTAGATGTTGGTAATTTATGTCTTCTGTTTTTTCTTAATCAGTTTAACTAAGAGCTTATTATATTCATTGATCTTTTAGAAGAAACAGCTTTTGGTTTTAGTGATTATTTCTGATTTTTCTATTTTGAATTTTATTAATCATCTTTTATTTCTTTCTATTTGCTTCAAGTTTGTTTCCTTTTTTGCTGTTTTACAAGATAGAAGCATAGAATATGATTTTAGACCCTTTTTTGGTAACATAAGAATTTAATGGCATCAAGTTCCCTCTAGATACTGCTTTATCCATGTCCCATGTCTTTAGCTTTTGAAGCTCTTTTGTATGTACATACACATTTTTAGTGGTTAAGTCTTCTTGGTGAATTGATTCTTTCATTATTAGGTAAATATCCCTGATAATATTTCTTGTTCTGATTTCTACTCTGATATTAATATAACCCTGCTACTTCTTTTTTATCTTAAAGCTATCATTTTAATTAGAATATAGTTTTAAAAATTGTGTGGTCTATGATTTTCATTCTTTTACTTTTAATCTGTCTATGTCTTTATATTTAAAATGGGTTCCTTGTAGGCCTCCAATAGCTGGATCTTGATTTTTGAAAACCAATCTGTCAATCTCTTGTCTTTCAGTGTGCATGTTTAGACCATTTACACTTAATGCCATTATTAATATAGCTAGATAAAATATACCACCTACTGGCTGGAAGTTATTTTTGATGCTCTTTCTTTCAATCATACTCAGATCTCCTGCAATTTTCCATATGGTTTCTGTGGTAAACAGAAGGAAAGAATCTACTGCACTCCTTAGAGTGATAGTGGTAATGAAGTCTCCTCAGAATTGAGTTGTGCCCAGCTGACAGATCTCTCAGTTAGATCTCAGCACAGCACAGAAGCAGTGATTTGGCAGGCTGACCCAGTGATCAGTCGTTCAACAAACTCTTGACAAGTATCATTTCATTGCTGTGGTAGATATGATCACTATACCTCCAGAGTGGAGGTGAAGAAGCTGAGACTCAAAGAGACCTAACCACAGCATGTGGTAGCAAAACCGAGATTTTAGCTCAGTTCTGCCTAAATTCAGGGTTTAAAATATTAAGCACAATGTTGAAAAGGCTACAGATAAATAATTAAAAATGTCCATTAATGATATTAACCCAAATTACTATTGATCTGTAGGTTGAAGGATGTAATTAAAAATTTAAAGTTATGAGCATCTGTACCCTTATGGTAAAATAATAATGTTGATATTATACATTGTAAGGGCTAATGAGAAAAAAACAGAAACAATAAAAAGTGCTGGTGAGGTTGTGGAGGAATTGAAAACCTTGCACACCCTTGGTAGAAGTGTAAATTAGTGAAGCCATATGGAAAACAGTATGGAGGCTACTCAAAATCAGAACTATCTTGTGATCCAGCAATTTCACTAAGGGGTTTAGACTTAAAGGAAATGAAATCAGTATGCCAAAAATATATCTGTGCTCCCATGTTCATTGCAGGATTATTCATCATAGCCAGTATGGATCACCCTCAAATAGATGAATGGACCAAGAAAATGTGGTAGATACACACAGCAGACTATTTTTAAGTCTTAGAAATAAGGGAAATCCTGCCATTTGTGATAATCTTAATTGAGTATGATTGAAAGAAAGAGCATCAAAAATACCTTCCAACCAGTAAGGTGGTATAGTTTATCTAACTATATTAATAATGGCATTAATGTAATAGCATATAATCTTGGAGGTGATTATACCAGGCATGGAAAGACAAGGATCACATAAACTTACTTTTATGTGGAATCTAAAAAGTAGAACTCAAAGGAGCAAAAAGTAGAATATGTTCCATACCTGTAATCCCAGCACTCAGGAGGCTGAGGCAGGAGGATTACTGAGTTTGAGGCCCACCTGGGGTACATTAGTGAGTTCAAGGCCAGCCTGTACTACATAATGAGACCCTGTTTCAAAACAAAAAACAAAAACAAAAACAAAACCCAAGCAGGCAAGCAAGCAAGCAACCAAAAATACCAGAATGGTGGTTAATAGAGGCTGGGGAAGATACAGGTTAACGGCTATAAAATTTCAGTCATATGGAGGAATAAATGCAGGAAAATATATTGCACAATTTGGTAAAAATTGTTGATAGCAATGCATTCTTGAAAATGACTAGGAAAGCAGATTTTATGTGTTCTTACCCCAAAACAAGTATATGAGGTAATGTCTATGTTCAATTAGTCATTGCACAATGTGTACATATTTTAAAACATGCTGTATAAAACAGATAAATTTTTAATGTTTCAATTAAAATTAATTAATGTAATTAACAAAGAACTTGATGTTATTTTGTTTGGCTGTAGTAGATATCTAGTAATTTACGAAAGACAAGAAAAAATAATAAAGTTGAAAACTCTTTCAACTTGTACTGATGAATTGGCCAGGGGACATGTCTGCTAATTTGCCCATTGCTTGGGTTTGTAGGGACTGTGCCACAGATGAATGCTTCTGTGGAGAAGGGAGCTCTCTAAATGAAGACAGCAAGTGTGAAGCAGAGTGATTTTGACGTCTGCTAAATGGCTAAGTACACTGATTCCACTGTCTCAGTCTGTCCTCTGCTTCTACCCTGTAGAATCCCTCTTTAACTAATCCTTGATCAAACAATGAACCCATTACAGAAATAAATTATGGAGAAGTATGTCCTTCACCACTTCCCTAATTCAGAAAAATCAAGTATATTTTTTTCTTTCTATGCTGTTTCCTGTCATGCATAGTAAAGCAAATTAATTGGTGGATCTGGAGGCATTTTGCTAATACAATTTCTCTCTCTTGCTTGAGGTGAATTATGTTCATGCTTCAGTCATTTGAATATTATTCTTCCATGTTTGAGGGAATTAATGTTATCAGGTGATGATTATATTGCACACTATCTGGTTCTAATTAAACCAGAAAATAGTAACATTGTAACAGGGGAGAATGTTTCAGGGTTTACACTCCCCAACCTTGACTGATGTATCCCATTTTTAAAGCTTTTTGAGCTGTGCTTGGGTTGTTCTCTGATGCTTACATCACTTACACTATCTTATTCATCTCCAGATACAATGGCTCCTCGGACCTGCTTCGCCCAAGATGTAATTTGTGTAAATCGAATCTTGGAAAGACAGAATGTTTATGCTTGCCTTTTAAAAATCAGGAGTACCGTGCCCAATAGTGACTGTGATTATTTGAGACATTATCAAAGGAGGGAATGTGTTGTTTTTGTCAAAATTGTCCACATAACTCAATAAAAAGCTTCCTTATCTGAGAGAAGAGAAACCAAGATTTTAGAGGGGAAACAGAGAGATAGAATACATAGATGAAAGTGTAAGTAAGACAGTGCAGATCTGAGTTTAAATTCTGGCTCTGCCTTCATCTGGTATTCCCTCTCTTGCCTTACACAATAATAAGTGCTCCATGAAAGTGAGTTCTGGAAAGTTCACGAGTCTGCCAAAGGACTAATGATGAGGCAGTGAAAGTGCCTGGCATGAGCTCTCTCCCACCCCAGTTCTGCTTCTACACTGTATTAAATGTTGAGCTTTCAACCTCCCAGGAAAGAGTGAAGCAGCATCCCTGGAGGCATCAATTAGAGCAGGTCACTGGGTATCAGAGTCTCTATTATCACAAGGATAAAGATGTCATTTTGAGTTAGGCTACATTCAACCTCATGAACCTTGGGGACATGGGTGACAGGAGAAATTTGTAAAACCTTGGATAACTCCAAGGTCATACAAATGCCATGCTGCAAATGAAAGGCACTTCCATGGTTGGCTGAAAAATATATGTAGCACACAGCTTTAAACTTAGCAAGACCAAGTGCAACGCACAGTCCAGTGGGGTCTGAACCTTTGGTCCTTTGTCCCTGTTCAACAGGTGGTAAAACTGGGAGAACTAATCGCTGAACAGGATTTGCTCTTGGTGGGATAATATTCCTTAAACCATGGGTCTGCTAATTTTCCAGACTTTTCTTTCTGAGACACGCACTCCTACCTTAAAGCAACAAATTGTATAATTCAGGCCAAACTCAGCTGGCTTTCCTACTGATTTTTGTCTTCCTCAATGAAGAAAACTGGAGCTCCATTTTGTCGTTAGCCATTATTCCTGGTCTACATAAAAAAGCCAGTTGAAGCTCTCACTTTGCCCAGAAGGGAAGATAAACCTTTTGGTATCTTTTGGTGTGGTGAAAGGAAAGGGGTTTTAAAAAGCAGACTAGAAATTACATTTTTCTTTACAGAATTTCTTTGTGGAAAGATGCTAGGCCAAGTAAGACTCAGGGATATTAACATATACTTATTGAGCACATACTGTGTCCCAAAGTATACTTTTGGTGCTCAGTAGAGAGTAGAGAACTGAACAGGAAAAAGTTCCTGCCCTGGGGAATCAGGAACAGACGTTTAATATAGCATTAAAGAAAGGGTACTGGAGTACTTTTAGTTCCACTGGTTTATATTCTGATGGGACACTAAACAACATGACACTAGACACTAAACAACATGAAAAGGAATATATGTTGTAAATTGGAAGTAAATAAATCAATAAAAAAAAGGGTGACATAAGGAAAGGAGAGAGAGAAAATAAGAGAGTTTTTATTTTGAACAGGGAGATCAGGAGAAGAGGACTTTTGAACAAAGACTAGAAGAAGCAAAAGAGTGAGTCATGTGGGATTTCTCTGGGAAGAGTATTCCAGCAAGCAAAACTAGGAAGGATAAAATATTTTTATTGTATTTTTTTATTTCAAAGAGATTAAAACAAAACAAAACAAAATGATATAGCATTTCAAAACAAGCTGATAGAAAATTATCAATAACCACTATATTGCATGTTGTTATCTTCAAAATAATTGCTCAGATTACAGGATACCAGGCATGCAACACAGACCAAACAATAAAAAAAAAGCCAGCACAGTGTCTTTCCCTGAACTAATAGGATCAATTATACAACTATCTTAGCTATTTTGTGTGTAAATCTATATTATATATATATGTATGTATGTATTCCCTACTTTCCTTCTTTTTTCTTTTTCCCCATACCAGTTGTTTTTTCCTTTTGAACAGTTTCATTCCCTTTCACAATATTTATTTTACCTTTTGTATCTTATTTAATCTTTCAGTTTCTTATACAAGGGAGACAATATGATATTTATACATGTGAGTCTGATTTATTTCACTTATGAGTATGGTCTCTAGTTGCATCCATTTACCTATAAAAGCCTCAAGTTTACCCCTTCTTTATAGCTGAGTAGTATTCCATTGTAAAAAAATCACTTTTTTTATCCATTCCTCAGTTGATGGGCACTTCGGTTGTTTTCAAGGTTTAGCAATTACAAATTGTGTTGCTATCAATACAGGTGTACATATATTGCTGTGGTATGGTTTTAATTCTTCTGGAAAAATGTCCAGAAGGTAAATAGCTGAGTAGAATGGGATCTTCAATCCTAGTATTTTGAGGAATATCCACACTGATTTCCACAGTGCTTTCATAGCCTACACTCCCACCAACAATGGAAAATGGTTTTGTTTTTCCCACAGCCTCAGTAGCATTTATTATTGGTTGATTTCTTGATTACAGCCATTCCCTCTGGAGTGAGATGGAATCTCAGGGTTGTTTTAATTTGCATTTCTTGAATGACCAATGATGTTGAACATTTTTTCATGTGTTTATTTTCCATTTGCATTTGTTCATCTGAGAATTTTGTATTTATCTCAGATGCCCATTTTTGGGTGGGTTCTTTGAATTTAGGGGCCTGATTTTAAAAAATTCTTCATAAATTCTAGATAGAGTCCTTTGTCTGAGGAACAGTTGGCTAAAGTTTTTTTTCTCAATTCATGAGTTTTCTTTTAACTCTGATGTGATTTCTTTTAATGTGCAAAAACTTTTTAATAAGATGAGATCCCAGTATTTATTCTGTGAAGTATTTCCCATGTAGTTTAGTTTTTTTCATGAACTCTTTGCCTACCTCTATGTCTTCAAGATTTCTGCCTACTTTGTCTTCCATCAGATTTAGTGTTTCTGTTTTAGTATTTAGATTTTTGATACATTTTGACTTTAGTGCGTGATGATAGACATGGGTCTAGCTTTAGTCTTCAGCATATGGAAAGCCAGTTTTCCCAGCACCATTTATTAAGGAGGCTATCTTTCAGGAAGGGTAAATTCTTGAGGTCTGACTGTGTCCCTGGTGTGTTTGATGAAGAGAAAAAGAGGCTATGTGTGGCTGGTCTAGAAGGAAAGGGCTTAAGGACAGGTCAATTAAGTGTGGGGAATGAGGTTATCTCAATCAATTGTAGTTTCTTTAACTGATGGTTGCTGGCAAGAGGAGGAAATGGTTTGGGTTACACACACAGTGAAGACTTATTGTATATACGGGATCATCAGACCAAGTGCTCTCCTGTACTCGAGGAGGGGAAGGTGACTTTCCTCTCAAGGAGAAAGTAATGTAGTGCAAGACTGAATATTAAATCACATTGGGCCTTAGAGAACAGGGAGGGCAATGTGCTTACATATAGAGTCTTAGAGGGGGAGGGAAAGAAATTTTAGATCATTAGATGAAGGGAAGGGGTCTGGAGACAGATATCTTATATATGAATTCAAAGCTTATAAGGGAAGTACTTGTATTATCTTATTTTGCTTCTGCTGAGAAAGTGATTCTCAGAGAAGTAGAGTGATTTTCAAAAGGTCACAGAGTTAGTAATGCAGATCTGGTGCTTAAGGGGATTCCACTAAACTGCTCTTAACTTCTCTTAGATGGTGGTTGGTAGGGCTTGGATTAGGCCAGGTAGGCTTTTGAACCTAGGGGAATCAAAAAGAAGAAAGGGCCTGAAGATAAGAAGTAAAGGGGTAATTGTACCTTTATTAACAGTGTATTGAGCTGTGACCACTTACACTCTTATTATCTCCCAGGCACAGAGTCTGGGTTCTTTCTTGACATAAAAAGAGAATTTTCACTGCTGGTATATGACTGTCTCCCAATCCTATTGGCAGCAGCAAGGCAAGTTCACAATGGTACTTTTCCACATGAGAAGGATGGATTTTTCTTGATAAAAATGGGCTTTTCTAGTTAAGTATAGGGAAATTCTTATGTTTTTTTTTTTTTTTGTAAAGGGTACCAGGAATCTAACTCAGGACCTCATGCTTATCAGGCAAGCACTGTGCACTGAGCTATGTCCCTGGTCCTCACTCTTAACTGTGGCATGGGATTTGATAAGCAGAAGAAACTGATCCAAGGGCATCCACCCAGGGAGACCAACTGGCTGGGTCTGTGGAGTGAATGACACAAGCATGTGATTCAGGGAACAGAATCTATTATCTAGGTTGTGAAATCTGGAGCTCAGTAGTGAGAGCAGCTTAGCTTTATGGAGGATTTTGTTTTCTTTTTTGCTTTTTATTTTAGACAGAGTCTCCGTATGCAGTCCAGGCTGGCCTTGAACTCATTTATGTAGCTCAGGCCAGCATAGAACTCATAGCTATCCTCTTACCTCATTTCCACAGTGCTGGAATTATAGGCATACACCACCATGGGTGGCAGATTCCATTTTTATGCATACTTTTCATGCAAGGAATATCATGATTCTTTATCAAAATGATATTTCAAATTTCTACCTCTTTTGGAGTGATAGTCTTATGGGTGACTTGTTTTTTCCTGCTCTTTGCAGTCCATGAATTCAATTCCTTGAATGAGCACTTACTAGTGCAAGAAGCACTGTCCAAGGTACTGAAGATTGAGACAAATGTAGGAGAACACCACTCTGGAAGCTTATACTTTAGAAAGCAATTAAGTAACAAGTGAATTTTATGATCTTGTTATAGGCATCAACAACTCCTTTAAGTGGTAAGGAAAGGCATGAATTGTATTTATTTCTCATTTTAAAAATTAGTATATGTTTGCAATACATACTAAACACATTTATCATGGGAGAATTAGTACATAAGCTTATCTCATCTTGATCCCTTTTGCTTAGGTTTCCTTCCCTTCCCACCTCCCTCTCCAGATCCTTTTCACATCTTTTCAAAGAACCAACTCCTTGATTTATTGTTCCTTTGTATTTTTTGAAACAATTTCTTTAATTTCTGTTCTAATCTTTATAATTTCTTTCTTTTCATTAGTTTCATATTTGGATTGTTCTTGTCTTTCTAGGACCTTGAGATGCACAATTGAGTTATTACTTGAGGTTTCTATTTTTTGTGTGTCCACTTATAGGTACAACCTTCCCTTTTAGAATGGTTTTTATTGTGCTCCATAGGTTTTGATATGTTGTACTTTCAATGTCATTTGACTCTAGGAACTTTAAATTTGTTCCCTGTTTTCTTTTGTGATCTATTAATTATTCAGTAATATAATCTCCATGTATTTGTGTAGTTTCTGTGGCTTAGTTTGCTGTTTATTTCTAGTTTTATTCCACTATGATCTGATATCATGTAGGGGATTATTTCAGTTCTTTTGTATTTATTTAAGCATGCTTTATGGTCTAAGGTAGGAACTACTTTGAAAAAAGTTCCATGTGATTCTGAGAAAAATGTGTATTCTGTTGTTGGATGAAGCACTGTAGATACCTGCTAAATACATTTTTTCAGTGGTTTGGTTTAACTCTGATAGTTCTTTGTCACTTTGTTGTCTGGTTGACCTGTCTGTCTACTTTGCATGTGAACTATTAAAATACCCCACTATGACTACAATGGCATCTATGTGTGCTTTTAAACCCAAGTAGATTTTATTTGATGAAATGAGGTGTGCTGACATTTAGTGTATGGATATTTACAGTTGTTGTCTTTTCCTGTTGACTTGTTGTCTCTCCCAGTAAGTAGTGGACGTCTTTATCTCTTCTAATTGGTTTTGACTTAAAGTCTATGGTGTCTGAAAATATAACAGCTACCACTGCTTGCTTTGCAGCTCTTACTGAGTAGCCATTTTCTATTTTTTTACTTTCAGTTCTATACTTCCTGTTGGATGTGTGTCTCCTATGGTTGTATTTTTAATCCAACTTGCCAGTCTTTTTTTTTTTTTTTGGTTCCGGAGATTGAACTCACAACCTTGTGCTTGCCAGGCAGGTGCTTTGCTGCTGAACTACATCCCTGGCTCCCCATCTGTGCCTTTTGATTAGGGAACTGAAACCATTGACACTGAGAGGAGTTATTGTAAGGTGTTTATTGAGTCTTGTTGTTTCTTATTTTTCCAGTGCTGATTACTTTAGGTTTTATTTTTGCTTAACTATTCTCCCAGTTGGATGCATACTTTGGGATCTTTGGTGCTGGTCGCCTCCCTGTCTCTGTCTAGGATTTCCTTAATTATTTTTCTGCAATGCTAGTTTAGTGGTTGTGTATTTATTTAGGATTTCTTTGTCATGGAAAGTCTTTCCTCTGAAAGCTAATTTTTTCTTTTTTTTATGAACTCCCCCCCAAAATTTCATAACAAAATTAGAAGCTAACTTTACAAGAGATAAAATTGTGTGTGGCAACTGTTTTCTTTTAGGACTTGAAAAACTGCTCTAGGCTCTGTTAATCTTTTAGATTTGTGCTGAGAAATCCACAGTTAGCTCCCCTTTTTTATAGGTTACTTGCCATGTTTTCTAACAGCTTGTAATATCCTCTCCTCTTGTTGAATTTCTGGAATTTTGATTATGATGTGTTGTAGCGAGGTCCTTTTTTGGTCAAGAATATTTGGGATGTATACCTTATACTTAAATGCTGAAAATTTTCTGAAGATATGAAAATTTTTCTTCTATGGTTTCAGGGAATTATTTTTTTTTTTGAGTCATCTTATAGTTTTCTTTTTTCTTCTGGTAATTCTGAGGTTGAAATTTTGTGGCATTTAGCAGCTCTTAGGTTTAGCTTGCATTGTATCTTGTCATTTTTCAGTATTATTGTGTTTATGATATACTATATCCACTTTATTTTCTATTTCTGACACTGTGACCTCACATTGGCTAAGTCTGCTGCTCATGCTTTCTATTGAATTTTCATATCATTATCTCTAGTTGCTTTCTTTTCATACAAATTATTTCCTGAAATGGTCATTAATGTGCTGGACTATCTTGCTTAACTCAATTAATAATGCTCAATTCCTCACAAACAAATTTATTTCTTCTTTAAAAATTCTATTGGTAAATCCTTTATCTGTTTAACTAAATCCTATTTGAGCTCCTTGAATACTTTCTGCTGCTATGTTTCCCCTTTTATCTCTCCAAACATTTTTACCATTTGGGTTTTGTGTTCTTTGCCTATAGCTTTCTCTACTTCACTGCTTGCAAGATCAGGTTTGGGGAGTGACAGCCTTTGTTGGGCATCTTGTTGCCTTCCTGTTTTAATGTTTGAGTTGTTTTTGTGCTGTGGGTTGAAGATGAGGTAGCTTAGAGAAGCTCTGTCATTACTGTGGAGATCTCATTAGTTAGGTTTTTTTCTCCCTGTGAGACAAAATTTGGCTAACTCTTGGTGTTTCTGTACTTCTTCAACCTGTTCAGTATAATGTTGGAGGATCTTATTACTGTCCAACCTTCTTTAGGCAGCTTGATTCCCAGCACCACCAAGAGAGGGGAAAATGAGCTGCAGTAATATTGACAAAGCAAAGACAAAGCAGATACTGACATGTAGTAAAAGCCAATCAAAAACAACAGATACTAGCATGAATTTTAGGGAAGATGGATTCAGTTCTGTCACCAAACTATTGATCCAAACAATCTGTTCATTCAGTGGATCAATGTGTCCTACAGTAGTTCTGGGGTGATAAGTACAATTGGCAAATGTTACATAAAAATTTAAGTATTAGGAATTTGGAGTCTTCCTGAAGGTAGAAGATTCTGAATTTGCTCCTGAATCAGATAACCTAGGGATAATCTTGCGAAGAATGAAAGAACCTGGTGATGTTTGGCAGTGCAATCTTAAATAACTCTTGTGTCTCAGTGTTTTCATTTAGAAAGTGAAAGTTTATCTGTGTGTTATAATAAAGACCCTTTAAGCTCTCATATTATTTAATTTTGGTCTAGCACTGAAATTGTTGGGACAAGGGCTTTGCTTTTGCTAGATGGTACCTAATTGCTAATGAACAGAATGTTTTCTGCAGCTCCACCAGCACTATTTTGACATTTCATCTTTGTTAAGCAAAACTTGGTATATATTATTTTGTATTTTATTTATTTAAATAATTGGAGAGGTTGAACAGTTTTTCATGTATGATACTTTGAATGTGAATTTGTTTCTCAAAAATTATTTTATAACTTGTGATTATGGTAAGATACCATGAGAGTTACCTTGTCTAAGTTGTACCTGATTTAACAAAGGACTTCTTCCCCTTCTTTGTTTTCTCTTCCTCTTCTTCCTCCTCCTTTTTCCTTACAGTGACATAAATTCCATTATTTAAAATAAGAGGAAGCACATGCAAAAAAGTAACTTTTCAGAAATGGCTCTAACTTAGGAAAAATAAAATCTGTCTTTTATACAAAGCTACTGAGATAAATAGAAAGCAAAACAATCTAGATATAAAACAAAACTGTAGCTACTTATGATTTGTATACCAAGAAGATAATGAATTTGCTTAAGAATCTGAACTGAAATTCACCAACGTCATTGACTGTAGTTATTTTTTCTTATAATAATAATGCCAACAATTTAATGCTTTAGAGAATGCACATGCTGTCATACATATATTTGTAAATAAAAATGTCATTTTGGGGATAAAATATCCCTTTACATTAATGAAAAATTCAGTGACTTTATTTGTTATTACATGAGAGATAGGGCTGTTGAATGCCATTGGTGAAGTGTATTGATAGAAAATATTTTCATTTATTTCTGGTTGGTTCATATACTCTTGGTTATCTAACTCATAATGCCATTTCAAATTTTTCAAAATTCACAAAATCATTGATTAAATCATTTGTATTGTTGATAACAACAATTTTCTGTTTATACCTGGTTCAAAAGGTTAAAACTAGAGTTTCAAAAAGTAATTTTGATTTTCAGGGTTGTTGCAAGTCTTGAGTTTGAGTCTCAAACTTCCACATACTGCTTAGATGACACTGAAATATACTGAATTTATAAGACCTTAGTTTTAGCATGTGTAAATTGGGAACAATAATACAATTTATCTCAGAAGTTGTTGACAACATTTGCTGAACTTATACAAATAAAAATACTTAGCTTATTGTCTGAAAACTTATAAATGACTAATATATGTTACTTTTTTGATTCATTCTTGCACCAGAAAGCTCTTTTTCAATAACTATAATGGGAATTAAAATTAAAATAATAACATCCCAGAGTTTCTGGTTCATCAGGTGTCTGGTTTAGGTCCTGAGGATAAATGTGCCTTTCTAACACATTCCTAAGTGATGCTGATGCTGGTGGCCCAGGGACCATTTGGAGAACCACTATTGTAAGCATCTTATCAACATCAACTCATTTGGTCCTTAGCGCAACAGAAAGGGCCCTAACTCCTCCATGCTAAGGACCTCATGATTGTAGATATTTAAAAATTATTTTTCTCTTTTTTCAACTCCATATGACTTAAAGGAAAAAAATCTTGTTTTTTCTCCACACTGTCCATAAATTGTGCTTCATAATTTAGTTGTTTTACTCCTTTGAATTAGGTCAATAAAAGTCTATACTCAAATGTAACCATTGCTATCCTGCCACACAGTGACATACTGTGACCACGAGAGGTGCAGACTGTGGGTGCATGTTTAACCCATAGAATATTGTTAAGCAGGCTGCAATACATTGAATTTTTTTAAACTTCTTGTCCTCTACCCTTCCACTCAAAAAATAGTGTCTTGGCAAATAAACCCCAAAGTGCTATTAATGATTATGTCTTGATGAATTTCCACATATTAATTTTTCTTCTCCTTGATTTATGGAAATATAAACATGGAATTAAACAATTAAGTATAATTCTTAAAAATACCTGCAAGTCAACAGTTTCTAACACCTCAGCACCAATTACTTTGTTATATTATCTTACCATCTACCTAGCTAATAGGACCCAGAATGGGAAATCTTGATGGGAAGGAGGGAAGGCCTTGAACAAGCAAAGAAACTGAATTAGGCTCCTTAAATACGTAGAAAGAAAAAACTGGAGAAAAAACTGGGTTGACCCCTTTTTATAGCTGAGTAATATTCCATTGTATAAAAATATCACATCTTTTTCATCCACTCTGAATTTGATGGGCATCTTCATTGTTTCTAAGATTTAGCTATTACAAATTGTGCTGCTATGAACATGGGTGCACATATATCACTGTGACATGAACTTTGCATTTTTTTCTGGGAAAATACCCAGGAGGGGAATTGCTGGGTGGAATCGAGCTTCCAATCATACTCTTCTGAGAATTCTCCATATTGATTTCCATAGTGGTTGCAACAGTCTATACTCCCACCAACAGTGGAGCAGTGTTCCTTTTTTCCCACAGCCCCACCAGCATTTGTTATCAGTTGATTTTTTTTTTTTTGTACTGGGGATCAAACTCACGACCTTGAGCTTGCCAGGCAGGTGCTTAAGCCACTGAGCTAAATCCCCAGCCCATCAGTTGATTTCTTGATGGCAGCTATTCTTTCCAGAGTGAGATGATATCTCAATGTTGTTTTAATTTGCATTTCTGGAATGACCAGTGATGGTGAACATTTCTTCATGTATTTATTTGCCATTTGTATATCTTCAT
>PVJX010031835.1:5608-20969 GCA_004027295.1 Dolichotis patagonum | reverse complement strand
CAAGGAGCCCCCCGCCCCAGTAGAAAAGTTAGGCAACAGAAGTCTACAAAGGGGTTGGGGCTGGGGATTTAGCTCAGCAGCATAAGTGCCTGCCTTGCAAGCATGCAGTGGTGAGTTCAATCCACTGTACTGATTTAAAAAAAAAAACAACCAGGGGTGTTAAATTACTCATGTTTATTTATAACAGACCTTCAGCCAGTACAGTACAAAACTTACAGTAGTATATCTTCGTTACACAAATATTTACTTACAATATATTACATATACAAAATGCTTTGTAATAAGTCTCAAAAGCTCGTTTAACTCCCCTTAAGAGGGAGAAAAACTCTTTTTTTTTTTTTTTTTTTGGTACCGGGGATTGAACTCATGACCTCACGCATGCCAGGCAGGCGCTTAAGCCACTGAGCTAAATCCCCGGCCCAAGAGGGAGAAAAACTCTTTTAAAAAAATGAGGAGGGGGAGGAGAGGATGAGGGGTGAGAAGGGGGCCAGAGCCAAAGGAGATGCCTGACAGGCTACAAAGGAAACCCAGGAGAGGAAGAAGAGAGGTGGTATTGCACTTGCTTCTGTGTTGTATTTTTTTTTCTTTTCGTTCTTCATAACTTCTGATTAAAAATATATCTATATATATATTATGTACACAATGAAAGAAGCTGCCAGAAGTATTATAAAATCCCACCCGCAGCTTGGACACTGACACACAAAAAAACAAAAAGTCTGGAAAAGTGGTTTTTTAGAAATTCCTTTTTTTATTTATTTATTTTTTGTGATGTTGATTTTGAATAGCAATATAAAAGGAAACACCTCTTTTCTCCATGTGGGTTTTTTTTCTTTTTTCTTTTTATGCAAAAGGAGCTGGGAGAGAGCTTAAGGATGTTTGAGGTTCCAGAGCTGGAAGGCTCTGAGAAGTAGGATTTTGTACCTAACACCCTGGTTAAAGTGCAGTGGTGGTCTGGAGAGAGGCAGGGTGCCCCTCTCTCCCCTCCCTAGCACCTGGTCTTGCCCTTCCAGTCTCTGCTCTCACGGCACGGAGTCGCCTCAGGCACAGTCCTTCACGTTCCGGGAGGTTGCAGGTGCCAAGGCCAACTAGAGGAGGGGATGGGGCACCCTAAGGCTCTGATACCCCACAAGGGGGACTAGTCCTCATGAGGTATCATCAAATACACAGCAGACACAGAAGTGGGAGGGGAAGGTCTTGGGGAAGGGGCTCAGTAACCAGAACAGTTCAGGAGAAGCGAGATATTAATCTCAGCTGTGCTGCCATCTGAAACAGGAGTACCTGATGGTGCCACTGAGAAAGCCCTTCCCTTCGTGAGGGACCACTCTCCTCTGAGTTGATTTCCCCATCCTCCGCCCTTGGCAGCACCTATTTATTGCTACATTGTCAAGGGGGAACAATCACCCTAGCAGGCCTCTCCCTGCTGACCTGGTTCTCTTGGGGAAACCATGTAATAGGGAAGGAAAAAGTGGAAGAGGAGAAAGTGACGTCCCTTCCCATGATGGGGTAAGGTAGACTCTTCAGAACCCTAAAGAGCCCCAATCCCAGGGTCTGATCCTTAGCCCACTCTTTACCATTGCCCCTCAAATATCCCTGATAGGGAGTAAGAAAAGTAGAGAGGCAAAAGAGCTGAGGAGGAAAGGACGTGGAGAGAGATGGAAGTGAAAGGAAGAGAAAAAGGGAGAGAAGGACCAAGAGTTATAACTTGTGAGGTGTTATGTTTGGTTTTTACTTTTTTTTTTTTTCTTTAAACATAGAAAAACAGCCTTTGGTTTGAATCTCAAGGAAGCAGAGAGTGGGATGGCTGTGGCCACGGGCAGGGAACTCTGTAGAAAGAGACCTCACCCCCATTTGCGGTGGAGCTGTGCCTCCTCCCCCTTCCTGAGTCCCGGTTTTTCTAAATAGAATCTGCAGTGAGCAGAGAGCCAGGCTCTGCAGCAGCAGGCAAGCACAGCCCTCCTACCCTAGGTCTGGAGCTGAGTGTGAGAGGGGCAGTGAAGGATTTGCCCACTCAGAGGACTGCGGGAGGGATGAGTAAGAAGCGCATAGCTTTGCTCATCCTGGGATTATTTTTGGTTATACTGAAAGAGAGAAAAGACATACTCTTCTTTCCTGCCACTGATGGTAAGAAAAAGGCCCATAGTCCTGGAATGAGAGGGTGACTCTCACTGGGGGAGGAAGAAGGCAGCATGAGTAAGGGGCTGAGAGATTCTCTGCTCAGGCAGGAACCCAGTTTGTCACAGGACAGGGACTGGAGGAGTCCCAGAGAGCCCGGGAAGGTCACAAAAGTGAAGACGTTTGGGAAGTGGAGGAGAGATTTTAGTCACCCCTTCCCATGCCCTGACTCCCAGTTAGGCACCTGAGGCTCTGTCTGTCAAAGACAGAGGGTTGCAGATGTAGCCTTGGCCCCTGAGAATATAAAATGGGGCACTCCAAGGAGAGGGAAGCTGCCACAAGTGGCCAGCTGAAGAGGCTAGATGAGGGGTGGGTGGGGAGAAGGAAGAATTATATCACATCCTGCAGGGAAGATTCTAAAGGTAGATTTGGGGAGCTCAAGAAGACCCTCAGTCCCACAGTGCCTAGGGAGAATTTCTTCATCTCCTCCTATTTCCAATGAGGAGATTCTTCATTCGAGAATAGTGCAAGCTGCCTAAAGTGAGAGGGCACGAGAGGTATGGATAGTACCAGGCTGAAGGGTCCCAGAGAGGAGAGATATAATGCCACAGAGCCAAGGTGGGGCTACTGGGAGGTATCAGCATCAAAACTGAAGAATCGGATAAAGTAAATGGCAAGGATTAAAGCAAGAAGCACAAAGTCTCTTCCTTTGGAGAGAAGCTTCTGATCCCTGGGGCTGTTAGAGGATACTGGATAAACGAGAAAAAAATTAGACCTAGCATAGAAGGAAGCTGAGGGACAGGGTGTGAGGGAACTGGCAAGGGACAGCTGTAAATAAAAAACAGCAAAAGAAAAAGCAACTAATAACTCAGTGTTCTGGGGTGAGAGAAAAAGAGAAAAAGGAGAAACAAAAGGCCTGTTTCATCACGATACTTAAGTTGGTCAGGAAAGAGGAGAAGGGTGAGGAGGTTCAGGGTCACATGTGAGGTCAGACGCGGCACGGGAAGGCTATGGGGAAAAATTCCTTGGGGTGTGGTGGGGACAGAGCTAGACACTTGGAGGGGGCAGTAGAGTGGCAGACTAAGGGCAAGGGGAGAAGTCACTAGCCCACCTTATGCTCCCCCCGGACAATGTGGGAAGAGAATTCATACCGGTCTTGGCTGTGGTAACCACAGATGTTGCACTCGAAAGGGTCTCTGAAGCCATGGCAGCCCATGTGGATGGTGAACATGACATGGTCCAGGAAGAGGATGCGGCAGTGTTCACATTTGAAGGCTTTCACAGGCTCACCACTCTCGCCCACCACTCGAAGCACTTCCTTGGAGGGTCCTGGGGTGCCCCGCAGTAACCCCTCCTGTGGCTTGGGGTCCTCTTTGGCATAGGCAGGACTGTGCCGGCCCACCACTATGGTGGGGGGTGGTTGGGGTGGGGGACCCTGAGGGAGGGACACCACCCCCCCAACCCGATCTTCGTGGTTGCTCTCTGTGTCTGTGGAGTCCTGGCAGCCATTGCTGGGGGAGGCCCCTGGGTCAGTCAGGGAGCCTCGGGTGCGGTAGAGGAGGGGCCCTCCATCCCCCAGGTCCTCAGGTCCTTCACCTGCTTCTCGGGACCCTGGAAGCTCTAGTCGACCAGGGAGGGGCTGCATCTGGGTGTAGACAGAACTGATGACAGGTGTGAGTTCTGAGATGCAGTTGGTAGGTGGAAGGCGGAGGGGACGCAGATGCTCTGCACCCACAAAGGCCAGAGAACCTCCAAAGCCAGGCTCCAAGCCATGGTGTGTCACCAGCTCCACATCCTTTTCATAGCCGCCCGAGTTCACATCATAGGGGAGGTCTGACAGGCTGAAGCGCATCTGCTTTTCACCTGTGGAGAAGGTGGTCTCAGCAGGACTTGAAGAATTCTAAATTCTCCTAAATTCTATTGTATATATCATTATTATTATTTTCTTTTGAGATAGGGTCTTATTAAATTGCCAGGCTGGACTTAAATTGGCCAGCCTCCCCGCTCAGGCTCCCAAGTTACTAAGATTAGGGGCATGTGCCAATGTGCCTGATATTTTTATTATTATTGTTATTATTTAAGGCATTTGCTATGTAGCTTAGGTAAGTCTCAAACTCATAGCAATCTTCCTGCCTCAGCCTCACAGATGCTGGGATTGTAAGTGTGTGACACCATGCTTGACTTTGCATTATTATTATTGTTGATGGGGATCGAACCCAGGGCCTCACATAACGCTAAGCAGATGTTCTACCACTGAGATGCACCCCTGCCTTTCCTAATATTACTTACTCTACTTCATTTGTTTTCCCTGAGTTCAAGTCCTCTACGTGGCTGTTCTCTGACTCTATGCTGAAATCCTGGAGGACTCAGTCTCAGCCCACTCATTCCCTGAATGCTTCTATCAGGCTCCATGAAGCACTAGTCCTTAGCTAATGCCAGCCCCAGATGGGGAACCACGTTTACTGCTCCCTGGCCCTAAGGATCCACACAGACTGAAGTCCTTGCTATTGTTAAAAATGGGGAGAGCCTGAGCTCTGACCACCTCCTCTTAAAACTAAAGATCCCCAACAATGAGCTTCTGCGCTTACTTTTTTCCTGTTCTTGGAGGAGATTCTAAGCAATAGAAACTTCCAAGCTGCTTTCTCTCCCTAAATCAAATCTCTAGAGCAAAATCTCTGGCCTTAGCAACCAGAGCTCAGATTTATTTGGGCTGTAGTTTAAAGCTGATTTCACTCTTACCTATGAACTTCTTTTTTTTTTGGTACCGAGGATCGAACTCATGACTGCATGCTTGCAAGGCAGGCGCTTATGCCACTGAGCTAAATCCCCAGCCCCTTACCTATGAACTTCTGAGGTGTGGAACGCTTGCGTTTGGTGAGGCTGTTAGCCAGGCGATCAATGAAAGTTGGCCGGTCAGATGCTGAGTGCAGCATGGAGTCTGGCACCATCTCCAGGTCACGCATCTCATCACCTGATGGGAGGGAGGTGGGGAAAGGTAGTAGTAGTAGCTGAGAAGGAACAGCACTGGCCCAGCAGCCTTCATCTGGAGAAATCCAGTGGTCATTAGCCAAGGAACTGTTCACCTAATGCCTGAGAAACTGGGCTCTGTTTACACTAGCCAAAGCATATCCCAACAACGTTCCAGACCACTAAGGGACGATTATACATTTGACCCTTGCTTTTCTATTACTTGTATTCTCTCACATTAGTCTGAGGATACAGACCCAAATTTTCTCTACTTCGGGATTTCATTATAGCACCTACCATAGGGCTCTGCCCTATACCAGTTGGTATACTTAGGATGGGGTGATTAGTAGATTTACCAGGGTAACTATACCCTGTTCTGCATATCTCACCCACAGTTCCTCTGGCCCCTCCTCCCCTTAAGGTACCGACGGTACTGCCCGCAGCCCCACCTGGCTGGCCAGTTAACGCTTGGGCTTCAGTGCTGAGACTCTGTAGGTAGTTGTGGCATCGCTCCTTGTGCTCCTCCAGGGTACTCTGCTGTTTGTAACTGCGGCCACAGTAGTTGCACTTGTAGGGCTTGCCCACTGTGGGAGAGGACACTGTGGAGGAGAGTTAGCATCAGAGTTACTTTGCCCTGTACCCCAGCTCTGCAGAATCATCCAGGAGCAAATGAACACTAGCATGGGGAGGAAAGGATATTGCTAAGTTGAATTCTTCTGCTTTTCTTCCTTCTTGAACTTTACCTCCAACAACGGACAGATGAACTGAACTTGGGAAAAGAGGGATAATGTATAGCTATGGAGTAAGAAAGTCCCAGGACACATAGCTGTGTGCAGGTGGTGGGGTCCTAGATGAGCAACTTGCTGCTCACAGGGAGTGCGGATGCAGGGGCTTTGCAGGGGACCGTCCCTGGCAGGCAAGCAGGCAGGCCCCACCCAAGGATCTCACAGCCCAGGGCCCAGACTGTGGTTTAACCTTTCCAAGTGGCAGGCGGGTTTAAATGCTGTTTATCAGACAAGGGGATTTTTTTTTTTTTTTTTTGCTACTGAATTTATTTGCTTTGGTTTGGGGGAAATTGATGGGTTGGCGTGATAGAAATAAGGGCCCTTAGATCTGCCCATGGGGGAGGGGTAGTTTTCATTGACCTTTACTTATGTTTTTATCTCCAATACTTGCCTAGTTTTATTAATTATTTTTGGTCTCTACACTGAAATAGCAAGAGAGTACCAGAAAAACCACCACTGAAAAGAGATTTTGAAAAGAGAAAAAGAATAAGGAACAGAGAAAAAAATACAGGATATGACAAAAAGGAAAAGAACATCAAGTTTGGGGTTGCTGTTTATTTATTTATTTTTTTTAATGAGTTGTATAGATCTTGTTTCTATTGAAGAAAAAAGCAGGCTGGCCTTGAACCTATGTTCCTGCTGCCTCAGCTGGGATTACAGTCCTGTATCACTAGGCCTGGCTCTAAAAAACAACTCTTGTGAAGTATTTGAGAGAAGAGAGAAAAAAGTGAAGTACAAGGCATTGTATATTTTGTTTCTTGGCACTATTGGGCAAGGAGACAGAAGAAGGCGTCTCTAGGAACTGGTAATTGTTTTGTTTTGTTTATTTTTTTTTTGTACTGGGGATCGAACTCATGACCTCACACTTGCCAGGCAGGCACTTAAGCCACTGAGCTAAATCCCCGGCCCTAGGGGCTGGTAATTGTTATTCACTCCCTCTCCTCATGCCAAAGGCTGAGCCTTGACTAAATCAATCTATTGGCATTTTGCTCTTCCTAGAGTTCAGGGATGATGACATAAGTTCTCTATCCACCTAAGACCCTTGGAGAAACGGTTTAACACCTGGGGGAAGAATCATTCTCCAGCCTCCTTTTTCTTACAGTGTGGGTCTACAGGAAGCACTTACAGAGATGGGCCCCAAAAGTATACCAGTGTCTGCATATGCACTTAATAATGTACCGGACAACAGGCAAAATCTACCCACCTGACCATGTTAGTAAGAATTATGGGGGCTAAGCTATCCTTGTTCCAAACCAGCAGAGGGAGCCACCCCTTTTCTGGGAAAAAAGACACACAGATCTCTAGCACTGGATTTTCACGGAGGCCTAACTATGCGGGAGAATAGCAGTACAACTTCTTTTATCCCCTACAGCTTCAGTTTCCTTCTCAACAACATGGGGATAATCCCATCTATCTTGGAATGGTTATGAGGATCACATGAAGAGACACAAATGAAATATTCTGTAGATAATAAAGCTTGAGTCAACAATGATTTTTCTCTCTGTCCCTCCAGATACTTAGAAAGAAGTCCCATTTGCAAGGTGGGAAAACCTGGACTAAGATAAATGGATAAAGAAAGTAGAAGGTGGTAAAGTGATTGCTCTGTCCCTTTAAGTCTTGGCCCAGGAGAGTTTAGGAAAAGAAAAACAGCCAGGAAAATTTCTGAGAACAGACCCTACTCATTCTTTCCCCTCTTCCCCTCTTCCTGCCTTTTCTCAGTCTTGAGCTCCCTCCTTCCTGCCAGCTCAGCTCTTGGCCTCTTCTCAAGTCCAAGTCAAAAGCCCAAAATTTAGTAAAATGCCTGACAAGTGCTATTTGTCCAGCTGATTCCAACAGATACTGATTCATACAGTGTGACTGAGCTAGAAAATCTTGTTAACCCAGTTCCCCAGTACTGGTCCAAACACTGGTCCCAAAGTACTCTCAGTTTGCTCCTGCTTCCAGAAAAGTGACAACCTCTTGAGATAGAGGACAGAAATGAGATACTCTTTACCTTTTTTTCCATTTCAAAGGCTCATGGATATTTATAGGAACCAGTAAAAAGTAGAGGAGAGGATGGCTAGTAGTTACCCAAGACCCCTGATATTATGAGGTGCAGGGGAAGGTAGTGACAGATAAGGTCTGGGGCAGATGAGTGTGAGGGTGGCCTTTCATGAGGTTCAGAAGTAAGGGACAATGGGGGACAAATGATGCTGTCATCATCACAGTTTTTTAAAAAAGGAAGTCGGCTGGGCATGGTGGTGCACTCAGGAGGCTGAACTGTAAGTTTGAAGCCAGTTTGGGCTCCATATGAGTTCAGACTCACTCAGAACTACATAGTAAGACCTTGTCTCAAAAAACCAAAAAAATCTGGGTGTGGTGGCATACTCCTGTAATCCTAGCATTTGGGAGGCTGAGGCAAGAGAATGGTTTGCAAGTCTGAGACCAGCCTGGGTTACAAAGTGAACCCAAGGCCAGCTTGAACTGCAGTGAGATCCTGTCTCAAAAAAAAAAAAGAACACTGCCCACGTACTTTTTGCTCCATATCAGAGTGTGGCAATAAATTATCCTATAAAGAAAGAGTCCCCCAAGGCTGGGGGTGGTAGCATAATCCTAGCACTGTGAGAAACTGAGGCAAATTTGAGCTCAGCCTGGGCACACAGTAAATTAGCAAGACCCTATCTCAAAATAAATAAATAAATAAATAAATAAATAAATAGTAAAAATAAAGGGGCAGGGTATATAACTCAGTGTGAAGGGCCTAAATTCAATCCTTAGCACCTAAATAAATAGGAGTGCCCCAGGCTCCTCTTGAGCCCCACCTGCCAAAGGAGGGTTACAGAGACAGGTTCTCCTCTCTGGAGTGACAGACACTGTAACTCCTCAGCGCAGAACTTCTGAATTCTATTTACTGAGTGTCCCTGAGCCCACTGTCACCTCTTCTACTGGATGGTCACCGACCTGAGTGTGTGCGGAGGTGGCCAGTAAGTGCGTCACGCCGGCGGCAGGCGTAGTTGCAGAAGGGACATTTGAAGGGCTTCTCCCCAGAGTGCAGCTTGATGTGACGCAGCAGGTTGCCTTTCTGGGTAAAGGAGGCCCCGCACTGGTTGCAGTGGAAGGGCCTCTCACCTGCAAGCGAAAGAGCAGATCCCAGAGGGCTGGGTATGAGGAACATCAAAGATGGAATCTAGCCTTCCCCTTGAACACATGGCTTAGGACAGGAACGGGCCGTTTTTATAAAGATCTCTAGGGAGCAGTCTTACCCTAGGAGGATGTGGATGAGAGGTTTATGGTAGGACAGGGGTGCTAGCCCCAGAACACTGGGTCAAAAGGCAGTTGCTCAAAACTGAATGTCACAGAGTCCTCTCTGCCTTAAGAGTTCAAAGTCTAAGTGTGCTAAGGAAAGGAGGTCTCTGTGTCTGTCTGTCTCTCTGTCTCTGTCTCTGAAATTATGAGAGAACTAAACAATCCCCAAGTATCCTACCCCTTAGATAATAGGATCCTTCTTCCTTTATTTATTTATTTATTTTTTTAGTACTAGGGGTAAAAAACTATGGGTGCTCCACCCCTGAGCACCAATCCAAATCCCTTGTGTTTATTTTGAGATAAGATGTTGCTAAATCACCCAAGCTTTGAACCTGTGATCCCCCTGCTTCAGTTTCCCTTAGGTATTCTATGGGATAATAGCATGAGCCACTGAGCCTGGTGTGTTTTGTTTTGTTTTCTTTTGTTTTTTGGTGCTGGTGAGCAAGCCCAAGGCCTCTTTCATGCGGAACACATACTCTACTGAAGTACACCCCAGCCCCAAAGATCCCTGTTATTCTTCAACACATCCCTGTCTTTTTTCTTTTTCTTTTTTTAAATTTTCTTTCCAGTATTTGGAATTGAACCTAGCATCTTCACACTGAGCTACATTCCCGCCCCTTCTGTATTTTTTATTTTGAGACAGCGTCTTGCTAAATTACCTAGACTGGAGTTGAATTTGTGATACTCCTACCTCAGTTTCTTAGAGTCCTGGGATTATAGGTGTGCACTACCACACCAGGCTCTTCTCACATCTTAAGAAAAATGTTAGCTTTTCTTTGAAACAACAGTTAAGGAAAGTGTCAGGGCAGGGAAGTACAGATGTTGAGGGGAATCCAAATTCCATCTCACAGCCCCCCCACCCCATTTTTTTTTTTGAAACAGGGTCTTACTTGGTAGCCTAGGCTGGCTTGGAACTCACAGTGATCCTCCTGCCTCCGCCTTCTGAGTGCTGGGTTCACAGGTATGTGCTAACAATGCCTGGCTCTCTGTTGTCAGCTAGAAAATGTGCTGCAAGACTCTTCCTTCTCTGAGGCCTCCCTGCCGCAGTGTGGCCTCCTCTAGTCCTCCTACTGCCACTGTCTCAGCACTGCCCTGCCTCTCCCCACCACCCCAGCTCCTCCCTGGACCCCTCAGGCTTACTCACCTGTGTGGCTGCGTTTGTGCACCATGAGCACATTGGGGCCAATACAGACCATGCCACAGACGTCACACTTGAGCTTGCCATTGGGTAGCCGGATGCCACCAGGGGAGTGAGGCTCTGGCCCGCTCCCATCACAGTAGCCCAGGGGCTCTGACAACGAGTCTTCCACAATCACGCTGTCGTCTTTTTCCAGGAGCCGCTCATCTGGCCCCAGCAGTCTGCTTGACTCCTCATCGCTGTACATCTCCACCTTGATGGAGTTGGCTGGAGGGCAGGATGGTGTTTAGAATAGACAGGCAAAGTGGGAGCTGTCTGCACTTCGGAACAACACTCCTGAAGGACAAAATGCTGTCTCCAGGCCCTGAGACAGACAGACCTTAAAAGAGGCCTACACTGTAGTATCCCCAGGGATGATGCCAGAGTCCTGCTGGAACCTGAAAAGCTCACCCTTCTCTCCTACCCACAAGGAAAATAAGCTTCAAGAGAAAAAAAGTTGGGGTATGTGGGGTGTCTTCTGTCACTGACAAGAGGCAGTATAGGGAGCCTTTTCTCCAATCTCTTGTCATCAAGATGTCTGCCTTGGCCCTGGGCAGGAAGCCAGTAAGTAAAGGTGGCGGGAAAACAGCCCTCAAAAGACTGAAGGGGGACAGCAAGCTAAAGAGAAATCAAAACTACAAGATAGTCATGGCTTCCATTTTCCTTCCAAATCATAAGAATGAACCCCCCTATCCTGAAGTGTACACATCTGAAGGTGGGTACAAGAAGGAGGAGCTATTAAGGAAAAGGCTTTGGTTTTAACTCTGACCTACATTCCTGGCTATTCCAACCATTTAGAGAATGTCACAGCTCTAGGGCCCTCTGGAAGAGGGGGGCTTTAGGTAGACTGCCTGGGTGGGGTCCACCCAGGCATGGGGTGTGGGGATTCAGGGAGGACCTTCTTCCTGTTTCCTCCACCTAATGATCATTTCTATCTACCTGGTTCTCCAGTTCCAGAATTTCTTTCTTTTTTCTTTTTGAGACTAGTTCAGGCTGACCTTGAACTCACTATTCTCCTGCCTCAGCTTCCCAAGTGCTGGGATTACAGGTATATGCCACCATGCCCGGCAGTGATTTCTCTGTGGAGCTTTTAGCTAAATGCTACCCATGCCTCTTTTAGTTCCCACCTTAATCTGGCAGTGACTATTCACTGTTTTTTCAGAAGCCATGAAAGCCCTAGACAGTGAGCCTCTTTGTGCTTTTAGAGACTGAGCAGGAAACTGGAGGGAAGTGATGATGGGGAAATGGTTGCAAATCAGAAGAGACTTTTCAAACAAAACAAAATGGGGGCGCCTAGTACAGAGGTGGGGTGGAGGTACAGGTTGGCACTTACCACTGAGTGAGCGGCTGGGAGAAGAGTGCTGGCTGTTGGGGGTGCTCACTGAGGGCCCCACTGGGGCCCCGAGGAACTCCTTCTCCAGAGATGAGTCCCCGCTACCTTGGAGGAGAGAACAAGAGGGCAGGTAAAGCTGGGGCTGGAGCCATCTACTGTCCATTGGCTAAGTTTTTAAAAAGTCAGTTGAATTTCACAAACATTTATTCCATAGCCATGTCCGAGGCATTGTTGGGTGTTAGGCACCATACCTTGTGCCCCCACCAGTCTAGTGCCTGACTTCCGCGAGCTCAACGGCTGGGCCTTGCCTATCCTACCTTTATGTAGACTGACGGAAGAGCATCACTGCTTGACATCCGCAGGAAGCGGAACTGGGGCTGGGTAGGCCAGCGTGGAGAGAATAGGTGTCTGAGGGAGGGATGGTTTGGGACAGACTTTGTTCTCTATTACTCTGCTTTGGAGCCTCCAGTACCAGCTTTGGGATCTGTAAGAAGGGCAGCTGAAATTGTTTCTGAATCTACTTATAATATCAGAATAATCATGATAGCAGCTAATATTTAAAGGGTGCTTACTATGTGCCAGGCATCATTCTCTGTACTTCAATTATCTCCTTTGATCTTCACTACACTCCTTTTACATATGTGCTAATATTAGCTTTTCAGATGAGGAGACACAAAAAAGGTTATGCTACTTGTCTAAGGTCTCGTGGCTGGTAGTGGTGAAGCTGGGAGCTAGTCACAGACAGAGCACCCACATCAGCAGCCAGCACTTATACAGCCAATTGGGAGAGACATCACCTCTCAGAGGAGAAGGGATGGGCCTACTGGATTTTCTTTTCTAGTGTTTTGAAACAGGTTCTCATTGTTCCAGTCTGGCCTTGAACTCACTATGTAGTCCAGGCTGGCTTTGAACTTACTCTGTACTTCAGCTACCAGAATGCTGGGATTACAGACATGCGCTATCATGCCCAGCTGGACTTTCTAAATTCAGTAAAGATTTGGTTACTCTGGAAACGTTTCTAGTGATTTGATTCTGATCATGTATTTACTATTTAATATTTCCTTGAAAGTTAAATGTTTATCCTCAATGTATGCATTTTAATTTGTTAAAAGTGCTTTGTAAAAATATTTTTAAGAGTATCATGTTTTTAAAAAAATCAGATAACATACCTGAAAATGACTGTCTTTTAAAAAAAATCCCTCCTCCCCACAATCTTCTGCACAAATATATGAGTGAAATAAAAACACATGTAGACAAACATATAGACACATATCACATATGTAGATATACATAAAGAAAACATACCTATTGGGGTAGAAATACCCATAACCTCTACATTATCTATGAACATGCATGGATGTATGCACATAGACCTAAATATGAGAGAAAGATACAGAGACAGACAGAGACAGAGAGACAGAGAGAGGGAGAGAAAGAGGAGAGGGGAGAGAAGAAAGATGAGAAACCCTAGAATTCATCCTTAAGTCCACCTATTAGTATTTTACCCAATTGCCCAACTATGTACATACTTACTTTCACAAAATAAAGATTCCATTATAAAATGGTTGGAGTCTTGGGCCTGAGGCAAGAAATCCGGAACACACCCTCCTGAGGGATCCCTCTCCAGCTTTGGTCAGTGGGAAGAAAACAACCACTCAGGACTTTGGGACCATTTCCCATTCATATCCTCTTCTAAAAGTCCCATTTCCCCCATTCTATCCCATCAAATCCTGAGGAAATCACAATTTACAGAAAAAGCCTTATGGCTTGAATCTGAGTTGTACCAGCTGGGGCTCCTTAGTTGAGTCATGATTTTGGAAAAAAAAGTTGCCTGAAATCAGAACTACACACATATCTTGAAATGAGCATCTCAGGATTGTGGGTTAAGACTTATAGACTCAGACTTAATTTTAAAATATGTCCTTTGGACTAAGTGTGGGATTTACTAAGGTTAAAAGGGCTGAACAGGGCAACTTCTTATTCCTTTTCAAATGTTAGTACTGATTTGCTCCAAATTATTTAATGTTAGCAGTGGGAAGAACAGGGCTTTGGGCCCTGGTGCTGAGGCCTCAACCCTAAAAGGATGAGTAAGCTTGCTAGAAATCTAGCACTGGTGCCAGCTTACTGGGCTGGGGCTACTTGGTGGTGCTAGGGGCTTGCTATCTGAAGAAAAATATTCTTAAAGGGACAGGTTGGGATAATGAGGGGCAAGCATCCTTTGTGGCTCTCCCAATTTAGGCCTTGAAACAGGTGAGAAAGCAGGAGCCTGGAGGCACACCAGTAATTCCAGAGGCTCTTTGATGCTGTTGTCCTCCCTGGGATAAAGGTAAGAGGGAAAGAAAACAGGCTCAACTCTACTTTCATGGGGCTAAAACATAAGAATCAATCTGTTTTAGGGATGAGAAAATCTTTGTGGGGCAACAAGGATTTTGAGTCCTAGCCAGAGAGAGAAGGGGACTACAGTCAGATTTAGGAAATTCAGCAATTCCTCCCTCGGCCCCAGAAACGCTAGTGAGGGAATTTCAAATGCCCGGGACTCACAAGAAATCCTGCACTGTCAAAGCCAAGAATTTAGGCTGCTCTCAGGTCCCAGGGAAATTTTCTTGGTCAGTCATCATAGATTAGTTGAGTCCCCAGAGGGCAAAGCCAAATCATAAGGTTCACATTCGAGGAACTGGGAGCTGGGTAAAGGGCAGAAAAGCAGGAGGAAAGGAACTGGGAAGCAGTGCTCCAGCTAAATGTGCCTCACAGGTTGAAGAGACCAGCCCTCTGCTCTTGCTGCCCTTCCTCGATCCCTTCACAGTGGCTCCCTCCAGGGAATAGCCGTGAGCTCCTGTAGCCTCCACACTTCTCTGCATCTTCACTGTTCTCCCTCCTTGACCACGGGTTCCAGGTGGAGGATGCTGTCCTGCTTGCAGGAACAGTGTGTACACGAGCACAGAAAGACGCCCATCCCCAGCTCTATTGTGGGGAGGAGGCTCGGGCCCCTCAGATCTCAGAGCTAGGCTGAGGCATCTGGTGGCAGGGCTCCTCTTCCCTGCCTCAATTCCCTACTACCCCTCCCACCCAGGCCTGTTTCGGCATTTCACCCCAGGCAGCTCTACTTCTGTCCCCAAGGCCTAATCAAGATGTCACCACAAGCTCCCACTGTCCAAGTCACCGTCTTTCCTTAGCAACACCAAACACCCTTTCCCATCCTCCGCAAGCGTGAGGAACGCCCCCTCCCCCGCTACACACAGCCCCCCATCCTCTCCCTCTCCTCAGGCTTGGGAGTTGTTACTGAATTGGCTCCCTAGCCCCGGTACCCCCTTCCCCCCTCTGCTAGCCGCCTTCTGCCTGAACTTACATTATCCTTCCCTTGCCGGTGAGACCCTGGGGTGCGAACGCGGCCGCCGCCTTGGAAACGGCGAGGGAGTGCGGGTGGTGTGTGCATGTCTGCGTCTCGGTGGCAGGCAGGGGTGAGCCCAGCCACTCACCTTCCAGGAAGCGTGGATTCCTGGAAGTGAGGGGAACCGCCGTCATTTCGCAGGCAGCGGCAGCGGCACGGTGAGCAGGGGCCCACGGCTGCAGCCAGCAAGAACAGCTCAGCCAGGGTGTATGTGTGTTGAAAGAGAGAGTGTGTGTCTGACGAGAGAGAGGGAGAGAGAGAGGGAGACAGAGAGGAGATGAGAAGGCTTGGCGCTTGGATGTGCTTGGGGAGGG